>VYZP01030587.1:1698-13026 GCA_013400635.1 Hypocryptadius cinnamomeus | reverse complement strand
TGGCTGATATAGTTGCACGGCTGCAGGAAGGGCAGGTCCTGTCTGACCAAGCCAGTGGCTTTCTATGATGGGTTGACTGGATCAGTGCATAAGGGAAGGGTTACAGATATAATTTTTCTGGACTTCAGTAAAGCCATTGACATGGTCCACTACAAATGGGAGGAGCTGAGAAAAGGGGAGGAGGCTGGGACAATGGAAGTGCCCTTGTAAGAGATTAAGATTGCAGTGAAGTAGGGTGTGGACATCAGATGGGATCCCAGCATGAAGTGGGAGAATGGGACAAGTGAGATTTCCCTGTGGTTTTGGGCTCCCTTCATCCTGCCCTCCTATTCTCCCTATTTTTCCTCCCCCCCTCCAATACATTGAGAGATGCATTTGATGGGTGGACTGTTAGATGGATAAGAAAATGTTTGGATAGCCACATTCCAGAGTGGTAGTCAGCATCAGATGGACATCAGTGATAAAGTAGTGTCACTCAGGGACCAGTGTTATTTAGTATCTTCATTAATAACATGGACAAGTGGATCAAGTGCACCCTCAGCAAATTCACATATGACACTAAGTGAAGTGATGCCGTTGCCACACCTCAAAGACAGGATGCCATCCAGAGACACATGGACAAGTTCTCTCATAAGAGAGCTTATGGGTATTTCATCCAGTTTACCAAGGCAAAGTGCAAGGTGCTGCACCTGGGTCAGAGCAACCCTGGCACCAGCACAGGCGGGGGATGGACAGAGCACAGCAGCCCTGCCCAGAAGGACTTGGGGGTGCTGGTGGCTGAGAGGCTGGACATGAGCCAGCCATGGGCACTCCCAGCCCAGAGAGCCACACGTGTGCTGGGCTGCACCCAGAGCAGTGTGGGCAGCAGGGCCAGGGAGGGGATTCTGCCCCTCTGCTCTGCTCTGCTGAGACCCCACCTGCAGGGCTGCATCAGCTCTGGGGTCACAGCACAGGAAGGACAGGGACCTGCTGCAGGGAGTCCAGAGGAGGCCACCAAGATGATCAGAGGGATGGAGCACTTCTTTTATAGGGAAAGGCTGGAAAAAAAGAAAGCTTTGGAGTGACTTATTGCAGCCTTCTGGTACCTGAAGGGAACCTACAAGAAAGATGAAGAGGGACCTTTTACAAGAGCATGCAGTGACAGGACAAGGGGGATGGATTCAAACTGAAAGAAGGCAGGTTTAAATTAAATATTGTGAAGAAATTCTGTTCTGAGAGGGTGGTGAGGCACTGGAAGAGGTTGCCCAAGGAAGTTGTGAATACCCCATCCCTGGCAGTGTCCAAGGCCAGGTTGGATGGAGCTCTCAGCAACCTGACCTAGTGAAAGGTGTGCCTGCCCATGGCAGGCATGTTGGAACTTGATGATCTTTATGATCACTTCCAACCCAAGCCATTCTATGATTACCTTGAGCACGTGATTCTTCTTGGAAGGATGATTTGAGACCATACAAATATTACAGTAAAAAAAAAAAGGCAGAGAAACAATTAATTTTGGCAGCGTTACAGACTATGGGCAGCATAATAAAAATGGTCTTTTGTTTGAGATCTGGATGATTTAAAAATCAGTGGAGGCTTTTGGGCAGTTTTGGGTTTTATTTCTTTTGATTTTTATTTTTCTTTGCAGGGTTTTGGAGACAAAGGTATTAATCTATCAATATCAAAATCAAGTAAGAATTTTGGGAACTCATTTTATAATGTCTGAAATTGTCTGAATCCAGTAATGGTTTAAAGATACAATCATTAATATGGTAACTTTCAATTGGCCTCATTGACACGTTAATAATTACAGGAAGTGTGGAGCCTAAAAGTTGGTGACCATGCAAAAAGAAAGGAGTTATGATGTATGCTTTCAGAAGGTGTTTGGTAGATGTAGAGCAGTTAGAGGCATCTTTGGTGGAAAGTGCTTTCCAGAATTCATCATATGTCCTTGAGTGTCTGTATGCCTAGATAATTTAGCCCAAATTAAATGACATTATCCATTTGCTTTTCTTAGATTGTACAAAATAGGAGCTAGCTTGATTTCTTACTTGGTTTCCTTGCTCCCTGTCAGGGGGATTCTGTCATTACTTTGGCAATCCATGTTATTGTGACTTAGGTATGCTGTAATGTTGGGATTTCAAACAGCCTCTTGAAATAATGCAGACTAGGATGCTGACATTTTTTTGCTTGCACTGTATTTTATCTTTTTATGAATTAATAATTGTTTTTGTAAGAGCTGTATAAGGGAGACATTGCCGGGTGACTGTGAGTAATATATAACTGTTAATTGAGCAAAAGATCATATTTCCTGCCAGTAGTTGACTTCTGTTTTTCTGTTTTTCATCTTTCTCCTAATACTAAAAAATTATAGTTCAGTTGCTCTCATGGCTTTAGTTGAAAGATCATGTAGATGTGGCTGGACTGTGTGATAGCCCTTCTTCTCTTAGCTGTTGCAGAGTTACTGGAGCATGGCCTCACTATGAGTTTGAGAGAGGTTATAGCTCTCACAGCTCAGTAGGTGATTCTTGGATTATGTCATGGATATTGCCAGTAGGAGGATTACTTAGATTAAATGTTGTAGTCCACTGCTTTAACAGAATGTAAATTAGAGGAATAGAATTATAATTTTCATCATCCTTAGAAGCAAATATTTTATTCCAATAATACAGATTTTATCCAAGCATATATACATTTATGAGCTAGGATCAAGAATAAGTCTATGTTCATTATTTCAGGATTTTTAAACTAAGGAACAAGTACAAAAGAAAACAGACAGAATTTTGTGTCTGTGGTAATAATAATATTAATAGTAACAGTGCTTCTTTACGCATTGGTCTCTCCCAGCCCAAATCATTCTGATTCTTTGTGACTCTATGGTACCTCAGACAGGAATGTATGACCACCTCTGTTTTCTGTGGTAGGTTTAATAAACCATGTAGTGCTTTTTATTTTAAATAATTAAGGAAAATAGTTTTTTGCATCAATGTAAGCTTAATTAGTAAGGACTTACTGAGCTGGCGAAAAGAAACGTTCATATTGGGAGGATTCAGTGGTTTGTAACTAGTTAGCTCAGTTGTAATAAAGAAAGCCACAGCTACTACTGTCAGTGATCTTACACTTTTTCCTTTTTTTCCCCATGATTAAAGGGGGGGGGGCAAAACCCTAATGTTGCTCTTGTTCTTATACAAGAGCTAGTTTAGTAATACTTGCAGTGCTTTTAGGGTGATGAATTGTCTTTCAGCATGTGCAGTCAGCCTTCTGGCTAGTCCAACTGGTACCAGGATATTGTAACCATACGGTATCAGTGTGGAGTCTCCACATGTGGCTGCTTTCAGTCAAAATGGGGTGGGAGGGCAGTCAGTATTTTAATTTTTTTTACTGTCTTTCTAAACAGCTGTATAAAAAAAAGTTTTGCAAGTTTAATCTTAATAATCTAAACCCAAAAAAGCAGACATGCTCTGTCATAAAATAACTATTAGTGACTAGTTTGTATCCTATAAATCTAACTTGAGTTGATAATATGGTCCATTACCAGCTAACTGCACAGAGTATTTTTCATTTTACACTCTTCAGTTACTTTTTAGTGAAGTGTTAAAAAATATGAAGCTTTTCTCCTCTCTAAAATTGCACACTGTCTGTCTGTTATTAGGGAGATAACAGCTCTTATAAATGTTTCAGTAAGCGTTAAGTAGACAGTTATGTGCACTCTCATTCCACGCTTATTTGCTTACTGTAATAAACTGATAAAATATGTGTGGTTTGTCTCTGTGTATCTGCAGGCATCATGAGTCATATAGATTTCCTTTAGAAATAATGTTGTGTCTGCAGAATTGATTGGTTATTTTCATAAACCATCTAAAGGTACACAAACGACTTCTATTATTTAAACATATGTTGTGTAAGATTTGTAGGAGATTATCTCCTAGTTAGTAGATGCTTCTTGTTCTGTTAACTCTGTATGGTTTTATTTTAACCCCAGAGTGATTGCAGGTATATGCCCCATGGGTTTTGTCACAACTGCATTAAAAATTTTAGAATTAAAACAAAAAACTGTTTACCAGATTGATGCAACTGTTAAATACATCACATTACAGTCACACCAGCCTTTGTCAGCTCAAAATCTTTGCTAGCAAGTAGAGGTTTTGAAAACTCCAATTTTCCAGAATTAAATTGCTTTGTTCAACATACATATGTTTTATTTATTTCTAGTACTGCCACATTAAATGCAAGTGAAAATTAATGTTCTGTACAAGGAAAGATGACTTAAACATAATGTCATTATTCTGAGGGTCCTGTGTGGTTTTGCTGCTACATATAGTATGGTGTTGAAAATAAAAGTGAGTGGGCTCACAAGCTTTTTATTACTGAAACAAGAAGTAATGCTGAAGGGGGCATAGGCACAGATTAAAATGTCTAAAAATTACAGAAGGGATTCAGTAAAACTTGAATCAGTGTTACAATTTAACTGTAGTGAGAAGGTTTTTCTCTATGTGTATGCATTTTGGAGCAGCTCATCTTGGGTGCCATCATGCAGCACATGTAGGACAACTACAGGATCTGGCCTAGCCAGCACAGGTTTGTGAAAGGCAAAAGTCCAAAAGGCTGAGGCCAGTGGTGTGAGGTTCAACAAGGCCCAGTGCTGGGTCCTGCCCTTGGGTCACAACAACCCCAGGCAGCTCCACAGGCTGGGGCAGAGTGGCTGGAAAGGAGCTGGGGGTGCTGGTGACAGCAGCTGAACATGAGCCAGGCTGTGCCCAGGTGGCCAAGAAGGCCAATGGCATCCTGGCCTGGATCAGCAATGGTGTGGCCAGCAGGGCCAGGGCAGGGATTGTCCCCCTGTACTGGGCACTGGTGAAGCCACACCTCGAGTGCTGTGGCCAGTTTTGTGCTCCTCACTACAAGATCATTCTGGTGCTGGAGCAAGTCCACAGAAAGCAGCGGAAAAGCAGAAAGCTGGCAAAGGGTCTGGAGCACAAGTCTGGTGAGGAGCAGCTGAGAGAGCTAGGGGTTTTTATCCTAGAGAAAAGGAAGCTCAGGAGTGACCTTATCACTCTACAGCTGTTTGAAAAGAGGGTGTAGCCAGGTGGGGGTTGGCCTCTTCTCACAGGTAAATGATAGGACAAGAGGAAATGGCCTCCTGTTGTGGCAGGGGCAGTTTAGGTTGGGTATTAAGGAAAAATTTCTTTACTGAAAGAATTATCAGGCATTGAAATGGGCTGGCCAATGAAGTGGTGGAATCACCATTCTTGGGAGTCTTCAGAAACCATGTGAGTGTTGCACCTGGTTTACAGAAGATGGCAGGGCTGGGTAAACAGTTGGACACAGAACTTAGATATCTTTTCCAACCTCAATGGCGCTATGTTTTTGTATATCTACATGACAGACTTCTGACTACTTTTTAAGTTTTCATTCCTATTAATAAATATTGTTAATAAAGCCAGCTCTAATTAACACAGAGAAGCTAGTGTACTTCGAAATACTTTTGTTAACATGAATCAAACCTTAAAGACCTTAAACTTGTTAATGTAAAATGGGAGAAGCATTTCATGAAATAACTTTTCTAATATGCATGTCCTGCTCAAATTGAATGGAATATTAAAAGCTAGAGGCTAAGCTTAAACTTAAAAATACGGTTTAAATTCCATCTTAAAACTTGAGTTTTGTCATTATTTGAGTAGTGGTTTAGATAGCATGCTAATATGACTGCTAGTAGCCTCTTACTGTTACTGTCTCTTTCTGTGTACCAATAAGATATTCATTATTCAAGGTAGTTCCTTTATTATTTCTTGACAATGAGGCATTTTTTTGAGAGTTTGACCTTGTCAGTTATTTCGAGAAAACTAAGCAGACTATTAATCTGTGAAAGTTTGGGACTTCTATTCAAAGATGTTTTCGAGTTTTCAGTAATTGTGAGGTTCCATACAAATTATACCTTTTCCATTCATTTTGTGTTAGTTGTAAGTCTGGTTATGTGATGTCACAGGTCATTATTTTATAAATATAATTTGAAGTAACTCTGATCTTTCTTTAAAATTCATGTAAAGTATTCGAATTCACTTGTCTTCATATTTCTATATACTCGTTACTTTTGAGGTCATGATTTCCTTGTCAGTAGTATATAGGATTTTGTTTGCATGCTGAATGTCTTTTTTTTATGCTATTTCTGCAGGATAGAATGGACTGAAACATCCTTGGGATTTTTCTTATTGCTTCTAGAAGCAAGACTATTTAAAAAGTGTCAGCATCTTTCTGTTCTATATAACTATGTTTTTACTATTTCACCAGTGTAATTGTTGGACAACATTTTTTGTGGTTTTAACGAGAGAAACAGAAGACAATTTCTCACTATATTTTCACCTTACACAATGAGCTTGGGAATATCCTTGAATTCTGATGCACAGAATGTTTCTTGTTGGAAAAAATGTAACTATTTAAGCTCTTAAAACACATGATAATTGATTAGCTAGCTGTAAAGCTAAAAAATTGAAAACAGATTTATAGTGGAAAGAAACGAAGGTATTTTCAGCAACAGAAATGGTTTTAGGCTCTGTATCTGATATCTATTACTGCAATTTGCTTATGCATTTCACAGGTTTCTGGTTCACTAAAATTCCAGCTCAAAGGCAGGTGCTCTAACTCAGTGAAAAACGCAGTATTGAATTGTCGTTTTTACTGTTCTTGACTTACAGTATTTGCCAACTATTGTGTTATATTTAACAGGTCACTATGCAAGTCTCTGTGCCAACAAAAACACATGAACTGCTTCATCGAATGAGTGGGAAAGGATTAGCAGCTCATTATCACTTCTCAAGACAGCCAGGCATTTTTGGTGATCATATGGTACCTGTGCAAGTGACAGTAACAAATACAACTGATCAGAAGATAGAGAATATTCACATTGGAGAGAAGAAATTGCCTCCAGGCATGAGGATGCATGAGTTCAATCCAATAGGTAACTATATCCTATGTTTAAAAAAGCAGATTCTTAATCTTCAGCAAAATTTGAAATGCAGGAAAGTGGTTTTGTATAGTTACACGTATACTTCAATACAGTTTATGTGTGTGTGTGGTGGGCAGGGTAGGTGTACATACCTACACAGACACTCATCAACTATTGACTTGTTAGGACCAAGCCCTTCTGCATCCCTACAAACTTTGATTCCCTTCCCTTTGAGTCCCTTCTTACTTTAGACTGGCTACTATTATGGGCTTCTATTAAAAAGGAGTTTTTGATTTTATATTCACAATCATTTTCTTGCTAGGTTTAAGTGAATCTAAATGTATTATTTATATTGGTGGCTCAGAGCATTGTCATTTCCTTGTGAGCTTATGGCAGTAGAGTAGAAGTACATGTTTTAGTTTAGCTTGTGTCTACCATAGTTCTGCAAATTGTGTCTTCTTAGATTAGATAAAAAGCAATGTGTCGTCAGACCTGATCTAAATTGTTTTACTTTCTACTTTCTTATCAGGATGGGTTTTTTGCTAAATTTCTGTGGAAAAGAGTATAAAACTTCAGAAAGAACACAGATCACCTGAAGTTTTTTTCAAGAGTAATACCTATGTACATTACGTGCTTTCTTTTCTCAGCAGTTCTTTATTTTAGGACATTGTGGTGTAGTCAGAAGGAGCAGAAGCATCTCTGTTTCATAATACAAATTCTTCTCCTTCAATGAGCTACATTATTATGTGAATATGTATCATGATAGAAGAATACAGGATCATGTTCCTTAAGCAGAACAGTGAACTAGAGAGTATTCTTTGTTTTAAATAGCTACGTTGTTTGTATTAAATGGCTCTAAACTATTGAAATAATTTTTTTTTAATGTAGAAAAGATTATGCAGATTTACACCAAGTATCTACAAAAGCAGTTGTCCAGTGCTAGAGTTTATTTCAGAGTTAAAATTAATAATAATAACTTTTTGCATCTTGGTAATGATACATACTTGATCGAGGCAGTTACTTTTAGAACTCTATTAGTTTGGTTTTTTTAAGTGAACATTTTGCTGCTCATTCCTCGAAATAAGTCCAGCTCAGAATTGAAATGTCAAGTTAGTTTTGCCCATGAGCTTTATTTTATATCCCTACTTGTAAACATTTGAAGAAATAAAACACAAAGGCTTACAAGTAGGAATCTAGTAATGCTATAAATTAGATCAGGAGATAACTGTATCCACACTAACAGTCAATTAACAGTAAATTAACAGTAGCATTCACTTGTCTCACATTAAAACATGGGGGGAAAAAAGTGGAATTAATAAATTATCCACTTCAGGTTCCTTGAGCTCCACAAAACAATCCTACCCTGTAAAGTATTGATTTCTCCAAGAAAGACATTGCGGTATTTGTCCTGAAAATCTGTTGGTTTCTTCTGCAGAAAACAAGCTCTGTAGTTCTTCCAAAAATGTTGCTTTTCTTGCTTGAATGCAAATTTTCTATGTTCTGTGTCATTTTGTGTAGAGCTAAGCCTATACACCCTATTCTTACTACATTTTGTGTTTCCAGCATTTAGAAAATACATCCTACAATTTACCTAGCAGATCCAAGAGAAGTGTCAGCATAGACAGGTATTCCTGCTGGAATTTAAGTCTAGTTTTGCTTCAGTCACTGAAAGTACTGTTGGCAATTGTCCCGATTCTTCCAGTAGAAATGGCTCAAATTATTTCACCCAAGTCCCTGTGCACAGCACTTTCTTGTTCCTAAGTGTGTTTGAAACTCCCTTTAAAAACATTAGACTCAAAGACTTTGGTGAAGTTAATTCTGAATTCGAGCTGAAGCCTTTAATCTTTCAATGCTTTAAACAGACTCCTTGGAGTACTTTTTTTTCTATTCCCTACCTAGTGTTAGTTTAGACTTCAGCCAGCAGCATTAACTCCATGTTTTCTGCATTTTTGCAAACCTAATCTTGAAATAGTTAAATTTTGTTACATTTTGTCATGGAGCAGCTGCTTTCAGTTCCTGAAAAGTATCAGGTACATTATGAATAATCTGGAAATCAGACATTTTTCTGCCTGCCTATTCCTTTTTCTAATTCCTCTCTTTTAAGTGTGCTTTCAGCTCTTTGTTGTAATCTTGAGAAGACAAAGTCTGCTTCAATGCTTGTTTTTACTTATGTAAAGAAAGAGCTTACAAGGAAGCTTAGAAGCCTTTAAAGAAAGCTTGATCTCTACAACATTAGGGAAATAGTGTAGTGATTTAGCCAAGAATCTAAGAATGAGTATGTCTCTGGATATCTTCACTGCCAAGAGTGTCTCAGTCTGCACTGCTTGTATAGCACAAAGTCATCTTCTATTTTATATTCATAATCCTTCTTCTCCCTTCCAACTAATGCAAATGAATGTTAAGACACAGGTAAACCACAGTAATTATGAAATAAAGTTTAAGTTTAGCTTATTTTCCATTATGGAAAATAAGCTAAACTTAAACTTTTTTTTCATAATTACTGTGTATATTAATGTAGATTTTATTTGTTGTATTTTGCAATTTACTAAGTAAATCTGCAAATCAGTGTTATTGAAAATGAAATCTCAGTGCTGGATCAGTGCACAATTAAAAGGATGTCACTTCAATTTTTATTTTTTTTCCTGTAAATAATTTTCCTTTCCTTGCTTTTCTAGTACAAGGCCTTATTTTGTTGATAGAACTCTAAGACTATAAATTAGATCTAAGACTATAAATTAGATCAGGCAATATTTCATGTGCATTAACTGTGTGAGAGGGGGAATCCAGGATGCTTAAACATGCAAGTGTGACATTTGGGTGATGCCTATTTGTAATAAAACTACAACTGATAGATTTTTTCTTACAGAGCTTTTTGGGGGTTTTAATTATGTGAAGTTTGGGGGGTTGCATCTGACATCTTCTGTTGCCTTGCATGTGTATTTTATCTGTTAAAAATCTCTTTGTGCAGAGTGCCTTGAGCCTGGAGGATCCATTACTGCTACAATGGGTATTGACTTCTGTGATTCTACCCAGACAGCCAGTTTCCAGTTATGGTAAGTTCTTGGGAGGGGGAGAGTAATTTTTCGCTCCTGGGAGGTAAAACTAGTGTTTATTGGAAGTCTACTCGGTGGTATCAGATTCACTGTTTTATTAAATATTCGAAGAATTAAACAAAATTTACAGTGTGATATACATCCAAGATGTTTCAAGAGAAATAGCACATTATTAGTGCTCACTTTTACTTTTGGAAGCTTTACTTTTTTGTCCCACTCTTCTAGGGATTCTTCTTATTAACACCATGTGGAAAGAAGCAGTCATGTCTGACTACTCTGCTTTGGTGTTTTTTGTGTGTTCTTCCTTGAAGGAACAGCAAGTCAAAAGGGCACATAGTGTGAGCAATTTTACTATCCTGAGTCTTTATTATGGGTGCTTGTGGTCGTTGTAACATGACTGCCTGAAAACAACCCCAAAATTTGCCCACCAAAGAAATGCTGTAGATTCTTTTAAATCAATAGTGAGAATGAAACCAAGTAACTGGCTGGCCAACTAATATGTCATGTCTAATATGCCTGATTCACATTATTTGTGCTTTTTATTGGCACATGCAAGGTCCTCTTTCTGCATCCTAGGCTAGCAGGGAACCCATTCACCCAGTTAGAATTCTGTTACAAACTAGCATTTGAAAATGGGGTAATTTCAACATTGGGAAAAAATGGATGGGAGAAAACTTGAAACCTTCTTTTAGGGGCTTTTCAGGTTTATGTAGTCTTTTAAACTGTGCGAAAGCACTATGCAGATCTGCACAAATTTTTTTTAGATATTTTGAAGTTACAGATTTTTTATATATTTTGTTGCAAGAAACACAGCTTTCAATATTCAGTACAATAAAAGGGATATTGAATAGACATTCACATTGCTGCATTTCAGTTTAAGGGAAGCCCTTCGTGGAAGTTCTCTACTTCTGTTTGAAAATTTCTGTAGCAATTTTAGTGTACAACTACTAAGCACAGCTTGTTCAACTGACAAGTTATTGAAGATAGCATGAAAATCCTAATAGAGATGTACCTAAGTGATTCCTAAAGTACCACTGCCTAAATACCATTTCTTGTTCTAGGGTCAAGGAGGTTTTCCTATTGGATTTTTTCTTTCAATTTCTCAAACTTTTCTCTGTACAATAGATGCACCTGCATAGTCAGTTTACACATATTTGTACTCCCAGCAAAATCTCTGCAGCATGTAGTTTATGCGCATCACGTTGTTATAGATGGTCTGTGTGCTGTTTGCTGGAATTTGGAAACAGCTTTGAACTGTTGCCTGATGTTTGTTTGGGAAGGAGGTTCCCTTGTAGGCAGTACAGTTTCAAAATTGCTTCCAAATCATAGACTCTGACTCTCTTTATCTAAATATAT
>VYZP01030581.1:0-23901 GCA_013400635.1 Hypocryptadius cinnamomeus | reverse complement strand
AGCTGCCCCCAACCCGGTCTTTCCCCTGTCCTCCATTCTTGTGGCATCTCTCTCCCACCAAAATAATCTCCCCGAGAAAAAAAAAAATGTAGCCAGATGCCACAGTCCCGACTTCAGCTAATTATTTTGTATTTCTTAAGTACTCAAAAGTACCCATAAGTACCCAGTAATCAGTTTCTAGCAACTTAAGGGGAAAAATTCCATAAGTAAAAAAAAGAAAACTTAAAGAAACCCAACACTGATATGAAATTATCTCAGGCCTCAAATAACAAAGTGCCTGCGCATTTCCAAGAGCTTCTGATTGGATCAACTGTTTTCATAATTTTTCAACTATAAAAATGAAATTACTTTATGGCACTTTACACACACGAAACATCTCTGATAAAAAGACTGTTTCAAAAAGCAAAAGCAGTCAGACTAAAGATCTAACAGTAATCAATTTGTTTCTTTATTTGTTTGTTATTTTAAATGAACAGAAACTGCAATAATCAGAGGATAAACAAATCAGAGAGGTAAATAAGGCATATGGTGTGTGGATACTTAAGAAGATTTGTTAGATTTCCTTGAGAATGGACAAGGCCTTCATCTGTTATACATGTTGAGGCTTGACCTCCTGAATATGTAAGAATATTGAATAGTTTGAATATTGTAAGAAACACTAAGTAATAACTCACCATTAGAAGATGAGACTGGGTTTCATCATAAACTGTTTTAGGAGGACAGTTATGTGAAGCTAACACAAGAAGTTAAAGAAGAAACTGAGAGAAGTTAAAGAAGAAACTGAAATTATAAGAGCTGTATAAACAGGAGGTGAGTTCAGCACCAAAAACGAAGCCAAAGGAATGTAGAAATGAGACAGATGCACTTCAGGATGTTTGCATTGCTCAGTAGGGGTACTGCTATTTCTGAGGCATTCATGTTGGTGAAGATGAGGAAGAAAATATCCATTAAAAGGCAACAAGAGAAGTAAAATAAGCTGAATGTATAATGGAATTCATTCTTCACAGAAGTGGAACAGAAGTCATATCAGTCTTTAAAATTGTCATTAGATAAATGAACAAAGGTCTTTATGATGTGACATGTGTCCTAGCAAAGTTATACTATGGAAAGACCTAGAATGGAAAATGGATAGGAAAAAAAGACACATGCAAATTTGGCAATTGCTAAAAAAAATGCACCATTCTTTCTTTGAAAATAAAGTATATTATACAGGCAAGGATTTGGTTCTTCTACTGATATTCCTGGAACAATAATCAGGGCTTATTAAGTATATGTGTTTACTCCCAAATATGTCAGTTTTCCTTTTAATTAGAATTGAACAGCACGACTAAAGGTACTGCTTCTAACATGCAGGATAAAAGTCAATGAAGCTCTGGCATTTATACTGCCTGAAGATTCTCCAGCCATTTATTTATCTTTTCTGCTTAAAATTAGTTTTCACTAGCCCACAAGCGATATTCTCAGATCACTTCAGAGATCTGAATTAGACAAATGGTTATGAGGAAAAAAAGCTTTCTCTTGTGAAGGAGCTGTCCTCCACAATGAGGAGCACTTTTCTTAGCTACAACAGAGTGAATGTATCTTAAAAGCCATTTGAAGGCCTTTTGCACTGAAAGGCCTATTTTAAATGGATGTAGCCATATTCACACCCTTGTCTTTGGAAAACTAGTGCAATTTTACAGGGAAAGATCTTGATGACATCAGCATTTTATCTCATGTGAAGACACTTCTCCGTTTAGTTATGTCAATCACAATAACAGTACCTTAAAAAATGGTAAAGGGGGACTTTGGAAATGAGATACTTGCTTTGGAAGATTTACTGGATTCAGTCAGTCATATTTACTAGAATGCTACTAGGCCACTTCATAACTACCTTCTGTTTTATTCTTGTCTGCTGTAGACCTTTTCTTAATTAAATCATAATGTAGAGTAGAAATGAGTAGCAACATTATAAAACCTAAAGTTGTTAGGTTATAATATACTATAAACTATATTGTTATAATGTACTATACATTGTTATAATACAATATAGTTTACCTAGCATATTAACTACATGCTAAAGATGCATATTTTGAAACTAATGTTATGCAAATGAGCAAATGAGTCTTTATATTTTCTGTAGAGAAACATCTTGATCAGTAGAACAACTGATATTAATGAATAAGCTAACATTCTTTGCTGTTCTGGGCATCGCTAATGCTATGGTTGTAGGCCATGGTTAATCTCACCTCAATAATTTCTCTGGTGCTCTGACTTAAATGTAACACAGAAGAGGAAATTGTAGTAATTCTTAAGGATTAGGTCTTCTCAAGAGGCGACATATCCGTGTATCACAACCCTTGGTCATGTCAATATGGCATCAGTGACTGGAAGCAATTTAATGTGATTAAACTGATCCCTCTCAGGCCAAAGCTGTGCACCTTGTGATTCAATGCATCTGAGGGGAGGAGGATTAAAGAAGAGCAGTAGCATAGTCTGAATGACAGGTGAGGAGGAAGATGCTGGCAGTCTAAAGCTATGTTATTAGTCAGGTGAAGGAAAGTAAAGTTATATTAGAAGGAGCAGTTGTATTTAGTTTACAGCACTATTGAAATGTCTTGTTTCATCAACTACAAACTTTAAGACTATGACAAGATAGAAGAGAATTTTTCTAAAATTTGTTTTTCCCTTTTGGAGGCAGAACAACAAAATATTCAACATTATTATATTGCTATTTCTGCTTTATTCTGCTGCTATGGGTATGACTTGAACACTTGAATCCAACTAATACAGAAGAGTTTATTGCTCTTTTAAAAATGACATATCAACTTTTGTTCTGATGGGCAAACTATGCAATTCTTCAGTTATTTTAGCGGATACAAGAATATAAATCCATGAAGTCCATCTTTGTCTTGATTTTCTAATATGGTATAAAATCAGTAGGAAAGAAAGAAAAAAAAAAAGGCAGTATGCCATTACGATACAGCCATGGCTTTCTATGAGCTTGGCATTGATCTGCTCCTTAATACTACATTCATTTTTGCTCCTAAGATTATTTGTCAAAAAAAGTGAAGTAAAGCCTGGCAAACAATATTAGACTCGCTTCAAACAGTGCCAGAAGTAAGAACAGTTACTCATATTTACAGACCTGAATATACAAGACAGTAAGAGTCTCATTGATAATTTCAAAGCCCATGTGTTCTCCCTTAACTTACTGTATAATAAATGTATCTGAAATGTAACTTATGGATAAAGCTTCGTTGTCTTTTTTTATAATGTATTTTATAATGTATTCTAGAGTTTCTTGGAAACAGAAAATTTAAGATTTTATTGGAATACTCTGCTATATCTTATCAAAAAAATACCCTAATACTACATTTTAACTGAATTATAATTCACTTTAACCTAAGGAAAAGTTGACTTGCCAGGAGTCAATTTAAACCTTTACATGTATATTTATACATGTTCATCCATATGTGTAACTATAAATTCAGAATCTACAGCTGCACACTAATGTGCATGTGTAGACTCTGAACTTAGGAGCAGACAGCAATATGCAGGTGATTTGAAACTTCAGTTTTCCTTTGCTAAGCAAGAAAACGCTGTGCACAGCATAGCATGTGTGAAGAAAGAAACAGATAATAGCACATTTACATATAGATTCACCAGGTCAGCATACTTGCCAGCATTATTACATCTTCTGCAAAAGCACATTATCTTTTATGTTGTCTATGAATGTGTCTTAGTATCAGGCTGAAGTCTGTGATGTGTCAATATAGGGGAACATAAATGGGAATCCTCCCCCCCCCGCAAAAAAAAATAAAATTAAAGTGTATTTGACAAACTTAGTGTGCATGTTGAATCCATACCTGAACACCCTGTAAGGCAGAATGAACTCAGAAACTTTAGGCCATTCAGAATCTCCAGGTCAGTCTGAAAAGTCTTGCTTTTACAAGACTAAAATAAACTAACGCCAAACATAGCCTAAAGCAAATGTAGCAAGATACATGTGGTATTTTTGTCCCTGTTTAAGTAAATTATAGTAAACTGGCAGATTGCTCAGCACATCCATGAAGCATCATTCTGAAGGTTACATAGCAGAAGGATCATAGAGGCAGACATTAATCTGTTTGAAGAATAGACAATTACAAATGCATTCATTTTAAGTGTATATTGAACAAAGCAAATAAAATGATTGTGGTGTGAACATTCATTAACTGCATCTTTGCTTTGATATTTGTTATGAACATATTATAGATATGTATATAAAATAGTCTGTAAAGATTTAATTATGTGTTTGATAAATAAAAAATTTGCATTACAATTATTTTTTTAACTTTATGATAAATTGAGATAAATAATAATTTTCTGTGTTCATGACAATCATGACACACATGATAACACATTATAGGTGTTCCATAATTAAACACTTGTTTACATCTTGAAATTAGGTAAAATAGCAAAAAGCCATTTGATACATAAAGCAAGCAAACCTAGCCATCTTGAAAATTTTCCAATAATGCAAAGAAGTACTGAAACAATAAACACCATGCAAAATGCTTGTAACAGAATTGGAAATGGCACAAGTACTAAGTGGAGTCCTGCACTACGTTTAAAAGCCTTACTGAATTATGAAGACTGCTGCTGAGGACAGCTGTATTCTAAGGATATGTTTCTAGTTTTGCATTGTTATTTGTGCATTTGGAGCTTGCACTGCTACTTGTTCCCCTGGTTTTGAACTTCTCTGTGTTATGTATATGCATGCCACAGTTTATCTCAGACTAACAATCTCCTTTACTTGTGGTTACAGAGGAAAAACTGATATTATCATGATGTTCATAATGTACCTGATATATAAAGATTCAATGTATTAAACTACAAATTCAGGGCTGTGAACTTCACAAGCCCTAGTCAAACACACACCCAAGTCAGAAATGGCCCCTACTGATGATTAGATCAGAGTGGAGTTTTGATCCTTCATTTCCATTGGTCACTCATATATACAAGGAAAAAACTATTTATTTCTGTCACTGGGACATGCTTTGCAAGTTGTACCAGGACAACTTCCATAAGAATTTCAAATTTCTCCTTCCAAAATTTAGTGTTAACCTAACCTAAGGCTAATTTACAATTTTTTTTCTACTGTGGAAAGAAATTATGTGATCTTTGCTCTCTACTCATCTGTGCATTGCGATACTTTCTCACCAAATTGGTCAATTATTTGCATGTCACATTAAAAGAATTCTCTAACACATGCACATTTAATCAACAATATCAGAGAAATGGTTCTAAAGACAACCTTTACTGATGGCATTTTTATTTATAGAATGGTAGCCACACTAGACTGTCATCCTCATGTTGGTCAAATAAATACAAAACCATTTCTGATCTTTTCAGTTGGCCGAAGCCTTCAAGTGCCCTGGAATTTTTGGGAGAGTACCACTTTTTAGGTGATCTTTAGGTTTTTAAATGTTACACTGAAGAGAATCTGCACATAGGTGAAGTGAAATGTTTGTCTGTGCAAATCTCACTTGAAGAGATGAACATTCTTCTATATGTAAAACTCACAGGGGGAAGATTTCAGACAGGAGAAGGTTATTTGGCTGCAGGTAGTAAATGAACAGTTCAGAAAGATGGAAAAACGGAGCATGATGATGAAACAGTTAATTTCTGAATTAACAGTTCCTCAAGCATAAACTCAGATGAATTCTGTTTAATTGGTTCAAGTTACAGAATAATTTCTGATGGAAAAGAGCATTTTTCCATAGGTTTACAGTTATATTTAAGAGACAAGGGAAATCAAGAAGACCCCAGACCCTATTAATATTATTGGATTGAACTATGATGTGATGTGTAGGAAATTTTGATGTTAAGGGTATAATTGTCCAGTGACTCATTTGTTCAGATTTCCTCTCCAGAAGCACACAGTTTGAGCCGTATATTGTCATTGTATGAAATAAATAAATTAATTGAATTCTCACTGAGATTTTGTTCATGGAAACCTATGGTGGAGAAGCTTCTTTAAGAGATGACCTTGACTTGTTCCAGGACACCAATGTCTTTGTTGTAGCGAGGGAGCCAAAAGTGAACACCGGATTACAGGTGTGACCTCACCTGTGCCCAATACAGAGGAAAAATCATTTCCCTGGTCCTGCTGGCCACACTTTCAGTGACACAGACCAAGATCACACTGATTTTCTTGGCCACCTGAGCACACACTGAGTCATGATCAGTGGCTTTGCTGCCAGGCAGCTTTCCAGCCACTCTACCCCAAGCCATGAAAGTAACACTCTTTTCAGAACAAGAAATTTAAAATACCATTTGGGAATAAACTTTTCTGACTGTGACTGTATTCCAAGTATGCATTTGCTGAAAAAAAAAAAAATTAGGCAAAAATGTTCAAGTTTGTTTTGACATTTGGAATAGTCCAAACATTGCCTCCCTGGTATGAGAGTGAATAATGTGAGTAACACCTCTTTCATCACATGTGTTCTTCACTGACTTCATAGACAAAAGTAAGAGGGCTTGGGGAAAAACTTTGAAGCTTTTTATTTCCATGTATTGGTGTTGGATTAACATTAAAGTTTATACTAACAAGAAACAGTCTGGATCAGCAATCCAAAAAATAACAACCATTTGGAGGAACTTTGTTCTAAATATTTGTGCACAGGGTCCAATTTTAAAAGGAGCCAGGCTGACAACCACTTACTGCTTCTTCCCCCTTAGATTGAAGAACTAATTAGATTAATCAGATTACTGCACCTCAGGAGGTTCCTATAGTCTGTGATTGTGTCACTCTCAACATGCTCTTTGATAAGCTAAAGAGAGTGAGCTCCTTTCAAGTCCGTCATGTCTACGACAAAAGTGGAAAAGGAAAAGCTGCTTGTCATGAGCATAATATATTAGAGGATGGGAATTAGGGTTTGGAGGGAACAAGCATAGGAAATATACAAATCTACATTTTCTGTCCATATAGACAATTGCTTTTAAATATGTGAAAGGAATACCAGAAACAAAGAGTGTAGGAGAACTACCGCTCTTGAATAACATCTTTCACTTTTCTTTGATCTTGAGATTTTTAATATTGTTTGGAGAAAAGAAGGGAAGTGCCAACACTGTAACTGGACTCAGTACATTGTCATATCCATGTAAAAGCCATATAATTTTACAGCTATATATATATATAAATATAGATATAGATATATTTAACACAGAGGTAGTAAAAATTCTGCTTCATTGAGAATACCTCCCCTTGGAAAAAGTTTCATTTATTCATTCATTCATTCATTCATTCATTCATTCATTCATTCACTCCCAGTCAAAGTTTTTGCCACAATAACACACATACTTACTCTATATTTTACTTCTATAACTATATCTCTTTTATTTTGGTCAAAATCAGGACAGCCAGACTGAGGAGAAAGTCTTGGGAGCATCTGCGACTGAGAGGTGGAACAACAGCAAGCGTGTGCTTGAAGCCATGAATGACAACCACATGCTGGGCTGCATGGGCCACAGGTGGAGGGAGGGGATTCTGCCCGTCTATTCTGCCCGTCTATTCTGCCCTTGTGAGGTCTAACCTGTGCTACTACATCTAGCTCTGGGGTTTTCAGCACAAGAAGACATTGACCTGCTTGAACAGGTCAAAAGGAAGGCGATGATCCAAGGGCTGGATCTCTTCTGATATGGAGACAGTCTGAGAGAGCCATGGTCATTCAAACTGGAGAAAAGACTCCATGGGGACCTTAGAGGGGCCTCCAGTAACTAATGGGACCTACAAGAGTGCTCCAGAGTGAGTTTTTACAAAATCATGTAGTGGCAGGAAAAGGGCTAATGGCATTAATCTGCAAGAAAGAAGGTTTACAGTAAATATTAGGAAAAAATACTTTACTATGAATGTGGTTGAGACATTGGAATAGGATACCCAGAGAAGTTGTGGATGTCCCATCCCTGGAAGTGTTCAAGGAAATGTTTGATTTGGCTTTGAGGCACATAGTTTTTAAGGTCCCTTCCAACGAGAATCATTCTGTGATCCTTCATATTGCTACTGTGTGCTACATTTTTCTGCTTGAGTAATTTACTTTATATCTATTATACTGTAATACTCAGTTTATAAGTGACTCTGTTTACATCAGTAATCATCACTATTTATAATTTAAGGAATCAATATTTATTACGTAAATACTTTACAGCAGAAATTTCATTACTCCTATTTTATTAGTGGTGGACTGAGAAGTTATTCTACCAAGTCCTTCAAGATACACTGCTAACTAGACTTTATTCCATATAATATATCACCAAAAGGATTTTGTACTGTTGAACTCACTGCATCAAAATGGAATTATTCAAAGTCAGGGATTGAATGCATCCCCCAAATTTGCAGTTGTATTCAAAGAAGATGCTAAGTTGGAGTGATTAGGCTTAGGTTTCGTAAGTGCATTTTAATTGACATTAATTATATTAACTCCTCTTAATTCTTTCTTAATCAAACCCTGCTCCATTATTTTCTTCAGGATCAATAGCAGGCTGACAGAGCTATAATTAACTGTATCTATTCCCAATTTAATTTATGTTTTCTAAATATTGACATAGCATTAACTTTTTACTAGTACTGAGAATTTTCACAGTCTTCCAAAACTTACATAAAACTGGTATAAATGAGTGTGCCAATTTAAAAATACTAACTGCTAATAAATGTCACTTAACAGGCTTGATAGTTAGCAGCAGAATTAGAGTGTTGTCATTACCACATATATACTGCATCTAGCTGTTCCTGAAATACAGACATACTCTTTTGCCTTCTCTGCTGCCAGCATTGTTGCTGTTAATGCTAGGATGTTCTTGTATGACAGCTCAGTGTAGTGCAGACACTAAAAAATCTTTAGGGCATGTCAATATCTCAATGAAGATGAGAGAATCTTTCACTTGAATGTGCAAGTTCATATGGCAAGAAGTATGTTGATTTGCAATATTGAGTCCAGAAGCCATGTAATACTATTAAATTACCACTTTGTTTTACCTGGGTGTACGTAGTAAAAAACAGTGAGTAATGAAGTTAAAACACAAGAACAAATTTTGATAGTAAGAACTGAGCTGTGAAAGGAAATTAAACAATCTTCTGAACCTGGAAGTAGGTATTTGCCTATCTTTGCCCTTCACTACTGAAGGCAAGGCTTATTAGCTAACAAATCATAGAATCATAGACTGTCCTGAGCTGGAAGGGACCCACAATAGTCACTGAGTTCAAAACCTGCAGGTCTAGAGTTTCTATATTCAGGTTGATATGTGACTAAGTATACTGATCACAGTGGAATTTATTCCTCTTAACATTGTGGACAGCTGGGGAGTGTGTGGCTCTGTGTGTGTGTTCATTATTCTTTCATTGTTTTACTTACGAATTTCTACAGTTCACTTTTTATCATCACTATCAATTTTCCCTTTTCTTGCTATGTTGTACGTATTTGCTTTTGCTTTTTTGTGGATGCTTTTATTTCAGTTTAAAGAACTTTAAAAAATATTATTTAATTATTTTTTTATTCATGGAATCCATTAACATTTTTGTTCATTATTTGAGATATTTATTGTACATCCTACTTATGTGCAAAGTTGTTTCTAAGTCTGGCCGTACTTTTTAAGTATCAGTTATGTTTATTAGTAGCTGAGATTTCAAACACAGCACATCTAATCAGATGGGTTTTATTCCTGTGATCTTTTACTGCCACAATATCTAATGTCACATCCCCATACGTCAGAAACAATGGTCTACTAGAAAATTGAAGATAATTTTTAGGAATAGCAGTATCATTTTATAGTTATCTTATCTGGTATTTGTCATGTATTATAAAATGAAGGCATAGTTATTGAACATTGTTTACTTCAGACTTTTCAATGACTCGGAATTAATTAGTACAACATTTCAGATAGAAAATCTGCCCTTCTTCTCTTTTGCTCATTTAATCTATATTGATTTTAACAGTGCAATGATGTGAATGTGAAAAAGTTTCAGTACTATCCATTAAGGCAAATTTATGCTCACAAACATGCAGTTCTAATTCTTCCTATTTCACCTACAGCCTTGGTGCAGGCATATAGACAACTACAGTTTTATTTTCTTCAAGCATCTTTTTGGTCTGATTAATTTTGTTCTTGACAGCTTGATCTTATACCAAGTTAACTCTCCTTTATTCACCTCTTACAGTTAGTTTTATATGTCCATGAGTAATTAATTTAACTTTTCTTCTAGCTAGTTATCATACTACTCAAAAATATGTCTGTGAAGCNTGCTTTGCTCTATTCCTGGTCATATCTCACAGCTGCCACTGGGGAAAGTGTATTTTCATGGAGGCACTGGCGTTGTGCCAGCGTCAAACCATGACAGAAGCTTTTCTCATGAGCAAAAGGATTCAGCCCACCACAAGACGAAGAGTTCTATTTGATGGGACAGTAGGAGATTAATGTACTAAAACTGTAAATTGAAGACTATGATAGTGAGGAATTATGAAGTGTGGAAAGCTGCTTGAACATTTAAGGAAAGCAATAGATTTTTGATTTCTATGAATAACTAATTATATGTGCAAATATTTTCATAATGTTTGGAGGCCATAGATATTGCTATTATAGTAAAGAAACAGAAGAGGCATTGTTGTGCAGAACGTACTATTAATTCTAAACTAATAGAGAATTCTGTACTTGCATTTTCAATGCAGCCAATTCCACTAGCCTTAATGTTCTACAGGATGCAGATTCACTCCAAGGTGCAATGTACAGTGCTGTGAATTAGATGGTTCAGATCTTAACTGGAAGATGCCACTATTCCAATTAAAAGCAACTAATAAAAAATACATCCTTTTCCTCTGAAAAAACCTACTTGTCAATGGCCAGTTCTGATTTGTGAAATGTTTTAGTTGGACATGTAGGGAAAGCATTTCTTTTTGCTGATTGATACATATTTATCCTCACAATTATGTGTCCAATTTAAATATTAACAAATGCAAATTTTTGTGCTGATCCATTCCAATCTTTTGCCATAAATGCTGTTAAATATTTATTTCTTGATATGTTTCTGTAGGCATTGTTGAAGTCTTTGGATTTGAAAAGAAATTCATTAAATGCTTTGACTAAAAATGTATGGAATGTGTTTCAAATGTTCACTCAGCTCAGAATGAAATGTTTAAAAAACTCACAAGTAATTAATTTTACTGCCTTATTTGTTGTTGTCTTTCAATCCATCAGGAATCAACTAATATTTTGTTTTACTAGTAAGAATAAACCCCCAGGTTTCTTATTCTTCCTTTCAGGTTTCTTCTGCTTTTCTTTCCCCCAGATGAGAATATTCCAGGAAAGCTGATGTACTGACTTGACCTACCACTACAGGGCAGAGTTGCATCCCTGATTGTACTCCCCAAATTTTTTTGCACTTTTGGAAACATCTTACAACATACAAATTGTCCATGTTTGGCAGCATTCCAGTAAAATTCATGTTCTCACAAAAGCTTTTTTGTGTTAGCAGACAGGATTGA
Source organism: Hypocryptadius cinnamomeus (assembly GCA_013400635.1). NCBI lineage: Eukaryota > Metazoa > Chordata > Aves > Passeriformes > Zosteropidae > Hypocryptadius > Hypocryptadius cinnamomeus. The sequence goes on along the minus strand of VYZP01030581.1, from coordinate 12,403 downwards.
TTTTTCAGCTATGACAAAAGGCCAATTAGCATTCATGGCTGTATATTGCTTTCTGATGAAATCCTGTGCCAGAACATCCCTGACCGCAGCGGCAGAACTTCATTCTGTCAAGCCCACGCTTCTATTGCTTTCCTTTCAAAACAACATAACTTTGAGCAGAAAACACAGGTTTGTGATGAGTTAATATATTCATTGAGCTTTGTAGCAGGTGAAAAATTTCTTATATTCTCATACTTGTATAAACTGACCTTAGCGACTACTGTAAAACCGTCTAATTATTGCACTCTTAGAATGACTATAATTAATGCAATCTCCAAAGCACAAAGATATTAATATTTCAACTTCCAGATTGTCTGTAAATTTTCTGCACAACCTGGTGGTTTTAATGTTCAGGCTATACCATAATTCACAATTAATCTTTCAATACTGTATCTTTAAAGAGACAGTTCTTAATAAATTGTGGATATAAAACTCTAAGTTTGAATTTAGCTCTTGTCAAACACTGGCAATTTAAAACCAGAAGTAATCTAATACAAAAAAATTAAATTCAAATAAACAAACAAACAAACAAACAAAAGTAGATACCATCTCTAATAGTAGCAATTATAAACAAGAGCATAGTATTATTAACCAGGCCTAGATATTTAGCAAAGCTAACTTACTGTAGCCATTGTTTCATACAGACTTTCAAAATCTTTACTGTGTTTCAACGGAATTTACAGAAACAGAGAACATAATGTTTCCTACTTGAATATTATCAAAATTTTTAAGTGAGAAAATCTAATAAAATATTTCTGCTATAAGTTTACATAGCCTTTCTTATATCTTTGCAAGGCATGTGGTGCTGGCCACTTTGCCAGAGAATGTGTGTTAACCTCGAATTACCTGACACAGTCAAGGCATAGTTGAATAAGTTATAAAAGAGATTAACATTAATTTGTGTTGAAAAGGATTTGTGCTGCAAGTGAATTTTCTTCCTGGAGTTATACCTAGTCTGCTTAAAGATTTTGAAGAATTCTATGAAGAATTTTAATTAAATTCTTTCCTGTAAATATATTGTTTAGGATTTTAAGTCACAGATAGAATGACACTTGTAAAGGATATAAAAAATAATAAGGTATTCTGTAAGCATTCAGAAAAGAAAGGCTGAGAGAATGTGTCTCCCTGAAAAATGAGAAGAAAGTAATAGTGACAACAGATGTGGCAGCAGGAAGAGAGGCTGTGGCAGGACAAGAAGCAGCTGGCAGCTCAGCTCTGGTCAAGAACCAGGACATGGTCCTGGCAAAGCAGCATCCCGAGCTCCAGAGTAGGACAAGCAGCTCAAGCATATGTTCCATCAAAGGGGGATTCATTCCAATGGAACCCACAGGTACTGCCTCTGGAACATTAGACAAGCACAACAGTGTAGACCCTCACCTCTGCTAATGGGTTCTTTGAAGAAAGTCAGTCCAGCCAAGGCTGGCAAAGCCTTGGTTGCCTGAGTCACTCAATATCTTTGGGTCAGAACTTTGCTGCAGAGGAGCATGGGAAGCTGGCAGCTGAGTGGGCTAAATTCCATAACCAAGAGTGGCTGATGGAGGAGTGTCTGGACCACAAGATGGAGCAATCCCAGAAAATGAACTTCATGATGAGACTGGCCAAGGTATCACAGCAGAGCTCCTTCCTGTAGGCTCCAGCACCACCTAGGAGACTCCAAGGATGGGTCCTGCCCACAGGGGAGACATTCAGTGCTGCCTCCAGGTATAAAGCCAGAAATCTCACTCAGGGTGGTGAGAACCAGGAACAGCCTCTACCAGCATGTCTGGACATCAACACAATCATCAGTCATCTTTGTCTCTATCCTGTGCCTGTGAGGAGTTTGGGCAGAGATAGCAGAAGCCGCTGTCTCCATTTTAAGTCAGCTGAAAGGAAATCTCCCTATGCCATGGGCATGTGTCCACAGTCAGTTCTGCTTCTGCCTGGGCTGCCCAGAGGAAATATGTGGTACAGACAGTGCAGCAGAAGTCCTTTTCTAAGGGCTACTGAGGTGAAAAACATCCATTCAGACTTAGTTTTTCCATTGCTGACAAACTGCTGAGCCATGTCCAGCATGGTGAGGGGCTCCATCTTTCCTGGGGGAAGAAGTGCAGGTGTGTCTGTACAGTCACAGCTTTGCCAGCCCTGGCCTCAAGGATGGATGAATAGAGGACACTGCTCAAGTACTCAGTGGGGTTGTTCCACATCCCAAATTGGCCTGCAGGAGAAGTTCAGCAAGGACTTATCTCCCTTATCTATTTAGGAAGGCATGAGACAGTGTCAAGAACAGGGCAGGTAATGCTTTGGTTTCCCCTATGCCCATCCCAGGAGCAGACAGACCTGAAATTACATGGCCAGAAGCTGAGAGCCAAGGAGGAGCAGCTGGAGAGGGNGACTCTAACGGAGCTCAGGGGGGAGCTGCCGCTCCCCTCCCATCTGTCTCGAGCTAGCCGGGGAGAAGAAACGGCGGGAAGAGATAAGGAGCAGCTGGATGAATCCTGGCAGGAGCTTCATCTGAAGAAAGAGACGTGGAAGAGGGCCAAACAGCACATCCAGCAGAGGGAGAAGGAGCTTAAAAGCATGACTACAGTAAGCATAGCATCTGTGCTGCAATTCACAGCTGTAGAGGGGGTGGGAGCAAGGCTGGGATCTCCCACTTCTCACCAAGTCATGAATCTTTATACTGAGCTGAGAAAAAGGATATGTGCAATGGGATCTTGCCCCTGGGCAGTGACGGTGTCTGTTCCTAGTCTCCCCAGCTGCTCTGTCTTGCAGTGCTCATGCCAGAAGTATGAGGAAGGGGAGCAAGTCTTGCAGGAGGCATGCTGTGTAGAGTCCAAACACCAAGAGAGGCTCAGGGCCATCCAGAGAGAGATGGACCAGCTGAGGCAGCATCAAGAGCTTCTGGACCCGGCAAATGACCCCTCACCTTCAGTTCTCAGCCTGTGGCCATTGTGTCAAGGGTGTGAACCATTGCCAACAGCTTCGGTTTCTCCTGGGATGGGGCAGGATCATCTATGTATGGCTCAGCAGAGGAGGCAGCTTGAACAGCTGTGCAATGAGCTCTCACACAAGAAGCAGAAGATGCTGCTGACTGAAGACCAGGACTTCTATGCCCCTATGGATGGCATCTCCTGCTCACAGTGTAAGACTTCTCATGTGCTGCTGATGGCAAGGGATATATGAGAGACATATGTGCTTATATTCTGCTTCTCAGGACAGATGTTCCTGGGGGCTGTTTTAGGTCCTGTGTAAAAATACCAGCTGTGTGTTTGCCTCCTCATCTTGTGCAGGAGTTCATCCAAACTCTCTGAGCAGAGTAAGAAGGGAGAGGTTGGTGGGTTGAAGTTCATTTGCACTAGAAGTTTGGGAAGGGCTCTGCTGTCCATACACAAAAAAACCCCCAGGTTGCTCTGTTGTCTTCATCTGATCCCTCCCACAGCAATGGCGTCACCCAGTCCGATGTCTTTTGCAGGCAGGATGTGTCTATGGGCGAGCAGCGCCAACACGGCCAGCTTCACTGCCTTCTGTGCTATGCTACAGTTGCTGAAACACAAAGCCCAGATAGTGAGGTGGTGGGACGTGGAGGCTGGAATGCATTTGGAAACAGCTGATGGGAACAGAGCTGGATAATGTATGACTTGAGACTAACACACATAGTGTTGGGCGTTTCCTGAAATCATTACTGAGCTGCTGGGATGGGAAAGCTGGCAGAAGCTGTGGGCTGTCGCAGCGGGCGTTGTTCAGAGTGCTGTGACCTTCCTGAAGAAGCATCTTGAAAAAGACACCTTGGGGGCACAGTCACGTCCGTGCTCTCACCAAGTGATTTCAGCTCTTCTGTGATCCAGGCGACACAGGAGAGACAGGGTCCACATGTAGGGTTCCAAGGAGAGCCTTCATTGAGCTTCTTCCTCAAAAGTGTCTAGGGATGAAGAGCCACTCAGGCAGGAAAAGCAGGGATTTATATAGGGATCTCAAGGGGCAGGGTGGAACACTAGGGCCAATGGGATGAGGGCACAGGGGGGAAGGGCCAATGGGATACATTAAATTTGCATGTCATAGCGAGGCATGCAGGCAGAAGGCTTTTTCCTCACCCTAACAACAGTAGTTATTGCTCCAGGGGGATGTTGTGGTCTTTTCCCTGTTGGCCCACCAGGCTCCACACTGGACAGTTAAAGGAGTGATAACAGAAACAAGGACAGATAGCTCCTCACAGCTCACAGCTTTGTCTTACATTCATGGATAACATCCTTAGCTGTCTGAGGATGTCTCTCTCCCACCCCATCCCTGGTGGGAGAAGCCAGCTCTGTTTGACTCTGACTTTGTGATGTCCCTGTCCTCTCCTGTCAGCCCCTGCTTCCCTGTTGTGCCCTTGTCCAGACAGAGATGCTCTTAGAGTCTTTGTCTGTAGGTCCCATTCAGAGTTTGAGATTATGGTCTTCAGAAGGGCCCCCATGCACCCTAAAGGGTAGCAGGGATAAGTGTCAGCCCACTGCTACCTGCATGGGAGACAGTTTGGGAACTTCCCTCAGTCATGAGCATCATCCTGCACAGTGCCCCGGTTTCCGTGTGACTCTCATACCCATCCCTTCCATCCCTTTCTTCTCAGGACCATGATTTCTTGGAAGGTGAGCACATCTTTCTGGATTCCCTGAAGAAATTGCCCCACTGTCCATGATGCCATTCTCACACACTGCTGCAGGAGGCACCGTCCCCATGCGCTATCAAGGGCTGATGTCCCCTCCAATACAGGGAAGAAAGTAAAAATAAATACTCCAGTTGTCAGGTTCTTTTCTTTCTAAACACTATCTGAGTGTTCCATAATTCACTGTAAATCACTCAATATTGTAGAGATGGATCTGGACAAGCTCGAGAAGTGACCCATAGGAATTCCATAAGGTTTAACAAGGCCAAGCTCTGGTGCTGCACCTGGGTCAGGGCAATCCCTGGTGCCAGCCCAGGCTGGGCATGAACAGATCGAGAGCAGCCCTGCCCAGAAGGACTTGGGGGTGCTGTGGGTGAGAGCTGGACATGAGCCAGCCATGGGCACTCCCAGCCCAGAGAGCCAAGTGTGTCCTGGGCTGCACCCAGAGCCCGTGGGCAGCAGGGGAGGGAGGGGATTCTGCCCCTCTGCCCCGCTCTGGTGAGACCCCACCTGCAGAGCTGCCTCCAGCCCTGGGGTCCCAGCACAGGAAGGACATGGAGCTGCTGGAGAGTCCAGAGGAGGCACCAAGGTGATCAGAGGAATGGAACACCTCTGCTATGGGGAAAGGCTGAGAGAATTGGGATTGTTTAGCCTGAAGAAAAGGATTAGGGGCAACCTAATTGTGGCGTTCCAGTACCAGGGAGGTAAAAAGAAAGATGAAGAGAGACTTTATACAGGAGGACTTTATACATATACATATGTAGTGACAGGACAAAGCAGAATGGCTTCAAACTAAAAGAGAGAGGTTTGGATCAGATATTAGGAAGAAATTCTTTACTGNTGTCCTCTCCTGTCAGCCCCTGCTTCCCTGTTGTGCCCTTGTCCAGACAGAGATGCTCTTAGAGTCTTTGTCTGTAGGTCCCATTCAGAGTTTGAGATTATGGTCTTCAGAAGGGCCCCCATGCACCCTAAAGGGTAGCAGGGATAAGTGTCAGCCCACTGCTACCTGCATGGGAGACAGTTTGGGAACTTCCCTCAGTCATGAGCATCATCCTGCACAGTGCCCCGGTTTCCGTGTGACTCTCATACCCATCCCTTCCATCCCTTTCTTCTCAGGACCATGATTTCTTGGAAGGTGAGCACATCTTTCTGGATTCCCTGAAGAAATTGCCCCACTGTCCATGATGCCATTCTCACACACTGCTGCAGGAGGCACCGTCCCCATGCGCTATCAAGGGCTGATGTCCCCTCCAATACAGGGAAGAAAGTAAAAATAAATACTCCAGTTGTCAGGTTCTTTTCTTTCTAAACACTATCTGAGTGTTCCATAATTCACTGTAAATCACTCAATATTGTAGAGATGGATCTGGACAAGCTCGAGAAGTGACCCATAGGAATTCCATAAGGTTTAACAAGGCCAAGCTCTGGTGCTGCACCTGGGTCAGGGCAATCCCTGGTGCCAGCCCAGGCTGGGCATGAACAGATCAAGAGCAGCCCTGCCCAGAAGGACTTGGGGGTGCTGTGGGTGAGAGCTGGACATGAGCCAGCCATGGGCACTCCCAGCCCAGAGAGCCAAGTGTGTCCTGGGCTGCACCCAGAGCCCGTGGGCAGCAGGGGAGGGAGGGGATTCTGCCCCTCTGCCCCGCTCTGGTGAGACCCCACCTGCAGAGCTGCCTCCAGCCCTGGGGTCCCAGCACAGGAAGGACATGGAGCTGCTGGAGAGTCCAGAGGAGGCACCAAGGTGATCAGAGGAATGGAACACCTCTGCTATGGGGAAAGGCTGAGAGAATTGGGATTGTTTAGCCTGAAGAAAAGGATTAGGGGCAACCTAATTGTGGCGTTCCAGTACCAGGGAGGTAAAAAGAAAGATGAAGAGAGACTTTATACAGGAGGACTTTATACATATACATATGTAGTGACAGGACAAAGCAGAATGGCTTCAAACTAAAAGAGAGAGGTTTGGATCAGATATTAGGAAGAAATTCTTTACTGGGATGGTGGTGAGGCTCTGGTACTGGTTGTGAATACCCCATCCCTGGAAGTCTTCAAGGCATGGCTTGGATGAAGATCTGAGCAGCCTGGTCTAGTGGAAGGTTTCTCTCCCCATGACAGAGGTTTTAGAACTATATGATCTTCAAGGTTCTCCAATCCAAACCTTTCTATGATTCTATAATGAGTATAATGTTACCTGCTTTCAAAAAAATGCTCTTGGCATTTAAACTCTGACAGCAAACTAGAATGCAGGCTTAAAGGGATGAGAGCAATTATACTTTGCATTTGTTTATTTATTTATTTGACTTTTTTTGATGCTGCATTTTATGTCCTGTAGACTAGCATTTTTATGCTGTTCTGTCTAATCTAGTTATTACATATTGGAGATTAATAGATGGGGATTTTATGCATTTCAGTGCCTTGTTTATAGACTGGTACAATCAAATACATTAATTAATTATTGTCAATAAAGAAATTCTAACATTCAGTTACAGTTTTATTGATGTTGTTTACTTAAGCATAAGGATCTGATCAAGTGTAGTGTTTCATTTTGCTTGCATAAAGGAAACAAGATTAATTTCCAGATACTTATTAAAATGTATTTCAACTACACCGACCTCCAAAGAGGAGAGCCTCTGTTTCCTGAAGGTCAATCACATTCAGAAATTTGTTACCTGTTAGTAAATTATTCACTGCTAGAACTTTATCCTCTGAAGACATTAATCATATAAATGCATGTTTGTCATTCATATAAAGTTCAAAACGTTCTTTGTTACTTTCTTTAACAAATTAAGTGGATTACTTGCTTTCAGATATTTTCATTTCTCAGTAAATGTACTTATGACTATCCACTTTCTGCTATTGTTCATGTAGGTGTTTAAAAAAATTTACTGTTTGAAACACTTTAGACTTTATGCTTTTTCCATCATGGATATCAATAGTATTTACTTGCAATGCAGTATTTTAGGTGTTTTCCCCTGTTATGTGTGTCTGTTTTTCAGCATCTTTATATGTACTCACATTTTTCATAACAATTCCAAAGATTATGGATAATAATCCATAAATATACCAAGGTATGGTTGACCAGCTGGAAGCATAGCTTTAGGCCACTAAAAGCAAGTGGTTAATCAGAAAGTGTATATAAGACATTGAGAAACAATGAAAAATGAACTTATGAAGGAACAGAGAGTAAGAAATCTGAGCTGAGCTTAGCTTAGCTCAGCTCAGTTTAGGCTCACTTCTCTTACAAGAAAAAAGATATCAAAAAAACCCACATGGCAATATCACTATCGTCCCTCATTTTGTTTTGCAAAATTTTACACTTATTGTTTTTACTTCAGAGTGGCAGTAATTTATCTATATAAAAATATGCATGCACACACAATGTTTGGAAGGATATATACAGGAAAGAAATAGCTGGACAAGGAAGGGAGCTTCGATAAATGAGCAATGTGTGAGAGCTTAAAAATGCAGTGAAATTGTTGAATTAATCCAAATTTATGGTGATTCTTTTTTCTGTATTTGATGTATTGTTGTCCACTGAAGAAAGTAGAAAAATGCAAAAGTTAAGTGGAAATTCTAACAGGTCATATCATATATTAGCAACTTTAATCCTGATTATTTATAGTTTCCATTTCAATTTGCAATTGTTAGGAGTATCCAATATCTGTGTATTATATGTACACTTCTGTCTTAATTGATTCAAAGTTATTAGAACAAATACAAATTATCAGCACTTTACAAGAGAACTTACGAGGCTATAAATAGAAGATGTGTGAATATAATTAGCAAGGGAAGACAAAGTTTGTGACTGGATAACATCCAGCGGCCCAGAAAAATCTATTTGTTTGAAAATGCCAGGGTCAGGAAAAGTCTGTTTGAAAAAATATTGTCAGTGCTTCCCTCTGACTCCTGGTGTAAACTACAAACCAAGTTACTGAAATTGGTACTTTGAGACATTTTAGGGAAATATAAAATAAAACAAAGTCATTGCTTTACAGAATTTGAGGGAGAACTGTCAATAAAATTATTGCTGGGAACAGAGATAATGCCGAACCAAAAAAATTCATGAGTTTCCAAATTTCTTGGCAAACTGGTAACCCATACACTGTTGCAATTTGTCAAAACACTTTTTAGACCTATAATTTACAAAAGTTACTGTATTATCAAGTTAGGTTGTGAACATTTCAACTTGGATGCAATCACTGTTTTCTTAAGTAATTAATTAAAAAGAAAAAGAGATCTTGAACCAAGGGGGGAAAAAAAAAGAAGCCCTCTGTAACACAGTTGAAGCTTGAATATCTACAGGAACATGAAATGAATTATAAAGAACCTGATATTGAAAGATAGTATGAAAGACTGAACTTCCTTGCATCTTTCTGGCACAATGACAATTAACAATACATTAAATATAATATTTGAAACTTGTGAATCAACATCTTTAAACCAGAAAGTCTTCACTCAAAGAATTTAAAAAAAAAAACAAAAACAAAGAGACATGTTGCCCAGACACACTGCTGCATTGATCTTTTCAAGCATGACAGTTCATGTAAAAAAAAAGTTTAAGAAAAGACATCTGGGTTAAATATATCTGTGACATTTCCTTCTCAAAGTGGTTGATTGACAAACGTCAATATGCTCATTGTCTTCAAGTGGTATCTGGAATTTTATTTTAAGATATGGAAATACACACAAGTATATCTAAACTGAAGTCCATTTGTAGCTAAGAAACAAGACAAAATGACAGAACTGTGTGAGAGACCTTTCCTGACTTTTCTCAAATTAAATTAACAGTGTTGATGTTTCAATTATCATCACTGAAACTATGTATTAATTCCCTTAGTTGAAACAAATAGAAATTTTCACACATTCCATAGATATTTTTCATAACTATTTTAATGTCTTCTTACAAGTTTAAGCAGGTGCCTCATCAGAGATGTGCTGAGGTTTAGTTCACAACTATAAATATTAGATGTATCGTTAAATTGGAAGGTCAGGATCTAAATTAAAAGGACAGAATTTGATTTTTCTCACTCTTAGCAGCCAGTGAATAGTTTTAAAATGCCATAAACACATAGTTATTCCATTTGCACTCTTTTCAAAAGCATCAGTCACAAATTTAAAGCATCTGGAATATTACATATTCCTTCTTGCTTGAAGTGATTGTGTGATTTAAAGTTAAATCTTTGACTCAGTAAGAAAATGAGATTTCCAGAAATTTGCTATTTGCCTTTCTACTGAAGTCACAGTTCTGCAAAATTACATTAAAAATTAATATTTTATGTTTTCCTTTCAGGAAAATTAACATGTAGTTTTTACAACTCAAAATTCACCTTCTCGAATTCTACAAGAGATTCTTCAATTATTATGTCCTAAAATGAGTGACTTCCATGTGTTTCATTCTTATAAATTCCTGAGTAGGAGCAGTCCCCAGACTGAATTTCCAGGTACTGAATTTTGGAAGAGGGAAGTACAGAGTTTAGGGCCACCCAGGTGCATCTAGTGGATCCAGCCTTCACTGGTGGGCTGCTTGTCACACTTAGGCTGCTACTGTCAAACGTGGTTCAGATGTAAAATGAGCTTGAATTTTTTAAAAAATGTGTGGAAAGAGTATAGTTCCATGAAATCATTCTGGTAGTCCATCAGAACCGGTAGTTTGTCAGCATTTTTCCAGAAAAATAAGCTCCTTGTTTCCATGTCTCTCCTCAGACCTTAAACCTGGCAGTGGTGTATTCCGCTGCTATTTCACCATTTCGACCACCGCTTATGAGACTACACTTGCAAGAAAGCAGGCATTAGTTCCATTTGATCTAATACTCCCTATCTGGACCAGTGAGTTTTACATAACCTAAAAGTCACATGCAGAGGAGAGCCTGTGTCTGTTATCTGGTGTACCCATGAGAGACAACCCGTATAACAGAGCTAAGTACTGCTGGCAGGAATCAGCTTCACACAGGATATGGATTTCTAAACAGATTGACCTGCCAGACACTTTGGTACTTTTCCATCAATGAAACTGTCTGTTTCTGGACAATAATAAAGGGCTCCAAAATTGACTTCCGGAAAAAAATATTAAGTGAAATTTGAAATATTCCAGCTGAGAATGATAGACCTAATATTTAAAGCAGCATAGTTTTTTTTACCAAACAACTCCAGATGGTCAGGCATTTGATAAGCAATTAATTATATTACTTTATTATAAGGGATAGGTGTTATGATTTATAATTATTAGATTTGGGATTTTATTTCATAGGTCAATATAACAATGCCAGAAAAGGAAAGAAAAGGTTGTGGACTACGAAAAGAACCCATGTATTCATATCTGTGTATAACTGCAGTTCTAAAACTGGATTACTTGGAAAGGAAGAAGTGTTAAAACTACTAAAGCATAGGTTCATGGTATTCCCTTGCCCATACCTTTTAGTAAGATAATATTACTGAAACAGAAGCATCCTTTTTCAGTGAGGAAGCAAATTTCTTGTTTCTCATTAAGTAAAGTTCATTCTGCTAATAGAAATAAGCACAAGCATTGCAGTGGGAATGCAATCACCAGGGGACTAAAGAGCATCTTTCAAGAGTTCCATGTTTATAAGAAATGAAACACAAAATTTCCATGGAATCTATACAGCGAGTTGGAATAAGACAACTCATATTTAAAGTAAGTGGGGAAAATTCTCCAATTTCTGTTTATTTTGGGGTTTGGTTGGTTGGTTTGGTTTTTCATTTGTATTTCTCATTTATCTATTTCCTCTGTTGTGTTATGAGTTTAGAACAAAATTTCCTTCCAAAATTATAGCCAATGTTAGATTGACAAGTCTGCTTACAGAGTGAGAGAAAAATATGTTACTGCTAATTTCTCAAGTTTAGTGTACTGATACTTCCCAGTTTTGGATGACTGGTCAAGTTTATGATGTGTCATTACTTACTTTCATGCTTTCTGACCCTCTATCAAAATTGTACTTTTCCCCTTCATCCTGACATTATATCTCCTTAATAGGTGAGGTGTATTTTTGTGGCATTGCAGAAGGATTAATGAGAAAATTGTAATGCATTTTCTGGCCTTATGAAAGGAGTATTCGAAGTTATTACAAGTCTACCAGTTGCAGAAGAATTTGTGAAGACACAAGAAAAATTAGTTCTATGTTCAGTAATATATATTTTCCTATTTATTTAGGAAACATATATCAGTATTCTGTGCAGTAATAAGTCATTATTTGCCTATATTTCTGGAGTCTTTTTCCTTTTAATATTACTTATTATAGGTTTCAGTCCTGTTGAAGGCAATGTGCAAAGTTTTTAGGTTAATGTGATACCAAAAGCAGAGTAAAAATGTAAGTAGATTCAGACTCATAGCTGGATGAATGGGACAGTAGGAGAGACAGATATAACCTTTTAGCTTCTTTCTTCTCTGACCACTCTGCCAATATCCTAATCCCCTGATCTATCAAGCCATAACAATTCATCTAACAGTAATAGTGTATTTTTATAATTTGCACATGCAAGTTTATGTGTTAATCACTATGGCTCAACACTTAGAGCTATGAACCATAGCAACATGCCTGATTTTCAGACTCGAAAGTGTATTTTTCAATTGGCATGTGCATCTTCTTATAACAGAAAGAAGTAAATATTTGCATGTTGACAAACCTATAAGTATAATGCTACTGAAATTAGACATAATAATGTGTAAAAGAAGAAATAAAGAAGTATTGGTGGCTGCATTTACAGTGCTACTCAGGAATGAACAAAGTT
>VYZP01030577.1:1251-11846 GCA_013400635.1 Hypocryptadius cinnamomeus | reverse complement strand
TCAAATCTCCAACTGATGAGTTGGGACCTTCATGGAGTTTATGTCACTGTGGTGTCTGGAGTGAAAGGATTTGTTCTATGCTGATGAAAAACCGAGGGCTTGATCCAAAGCTCATTAAAAACAGTGACAGCCTTTCTGTTGACTTCATAAAACATTGTGTCAGGTCATGAATGAGGTTCTTATAAGTAACAAAAATGAGAAGGCTAAGAAAAAACAACTCCTTACACCTCAATGTCACAGATGGAACTGTTAGAATAGTCCCTAAGATTTAAGTGGCAGTGCATAATTCTCCTTTTCTTGGTTGTAACAGATGTGTTTACCCAATTAAAAGACAAAGAAAAAGCCTGCCAAGCATGGTGGAGTCACACTGAATACAATGACCCAGAAGTAAGTCTTCAGATCTGAACAATGGGAGGCTCTGCTGTTCTTATTCAGAGTGAATCTTTGCTGCATTTTTTTGTTAAGTACTGCCCTTCAAATCAACCAGGGAAGAGCAATTCATTCCATACTGCCGCCGCATTGAAGGCAAGGTCAATGTCGGTGGAGCTGGATAAATCCAGCTGTAAATCTTCAACTACACAGAATAAACATCAAAGTTAAAAAAAAGTATCTCTTATTCACGAGAACATGTGGCTTATGGGTTTTTATAAGACAACTTTCCCTCTTTTATAACTGCCCATTTTGTAGCTCTTCGAAGTAACTGTGTGTCTGGTGAAAGACTAATTAATCCATGCTGATGAATACAGATCTGCCTCTGTCTGAGCTGCGCAGGGAGTCACGTTCTTCGAATTTCCTGTATTAATTATGGAAAAAATGGGTCGGAAGCCATTTGAGAATAGATCCTCTGGTGTTTATATTTCAAGAAAGACAAATATAATAATGTAAAATTTATTACTCTGGGATTGATCTCAGCTTATAGCCCGACCTCCCATTAACTATTAAAAGCTAGAAACTGAGCAGTTGTTGCAAACAACCCTCCTTACTATCAGTTTTGGATATGGTAAGGAACAACAGAGGAAGCCTAATTCACTTGCTTCATAAAGGCTTTTATGCTCTCTGACAAACCTCATAATGTCTCTGCCGCTCTTTCAGAGCATTGTCACGAAACCCCAGCCATCTCCCTTAGCTTGTGGCACTGTGTTGTTCAGGGTTTATCATTTCCAGAGAATTGAAAGCAGCGGAATTATAATGTCAGGAATAGCAATGCCATCAGCACAGTACTTGTAAGCAGGCAACTTTGTAATATGCCAGTTATATCTCTCAGCCACAGAATTTACTGCATAATTTTTTATGCCTCCATGCATCCACACAATGCTTAGGAAAAATGTCCACACAGCTCTTTGAAATTCTTACCCATGAAAGCATGGCTCCCATTGTAACAAAACGCCAGTGGTCAAGATACAGTAATGTTTTTTAATGGCCTGGGTCTCTGAAGCCCTACTTGTTTGCAAAATTCATCTTTATGAAATAGTGCATTCATTTCAGCACAGTCTGGCAGCAACTCAAGGACATCTGCTTACCTCTACAGTATTAAGCAGATAAATATTTTGTTTAGAACCCATTCACTGTATTTATTATTGTTTATGACTGCAAAGCTTTTCAATATTTATTGCTCTGAAGTCACATTTGATGTAGCTTAAGAGTTTGCTCAAATCAACAGCTTTCTGCCTTCCTTATGTTCATTCCAATTTTGAGTTTAAGGTAATACATTTCACTGAAGGGTAATGTACATAATTCCATTTATCCCATATAATGTAAGTAGCATAATGTTTATTTTCAACATTCACATCAGGATTCAGGTGCTGATGAAGTGAATGCAATGGTTTGATTGAGCTCTGGACGCTCATAAATTATGATTCCATCACACTCTGTGACTGAAAAACCGAAGACTGAAGCCTGTAAAGTTCAGCAATGAAAACTATTAACTGCACTTTCATTAATAGAAAAGCAATCGTTAACTATCATTAAATACATGAAGGGTAAGGAGTGCTAGTAACAAGAAATTGCCCAATAATGTAATTTTCTTCTTTCTGTATCTTATCAGTACTTCATTCTGGGATACAATATGAACCCCCTTATTCCCATTGGTAAGTAATTACATTGATAAACCTGGTGAATCCAGTGAGACTATTTGTGCAGGCTACTATTAATTACCAAGAATGAAGAATTTACAATATGAAAACACACGCATATATATCTATATATACACATGATTGTCCAAGCATCTATATGAAGGCATTAATTATATTTACTATGCTCAGAGGAGCATATAAATCTCCATTAATTCTCATTTTTACATATTCATCTATGTATTTTCAGTCTGCACAAGGTGAAGTTCAGAAAACTACACAAAATTTCTGTACCTATATTTGTACAAAGATTTTCTAAGGTAAGTAAAGGAAATAATGCTTCAATCCAAAACTATGATACGCCAGGGTGAGAGAAGGAGATGTGGGGGTTTCAAAATAGTCCACTAGGTGGATTAAAATACAACCCTTCTGTATTACTTCTTCCTAGTCTTTGATACGTTATTAATTATTTACACAGGAGAGAAAATATATGCCACAGGGTTGAGGTGAGGAGGGGATGGCCATTAGGGTTAACCATGGGAAGGAGATGGAAACAGCTGCTGGAAGAAGTATTTCAAACTAAAGACCAGATTGAACTGAATGCTTCCTGAAGGCATTCTGATACACTCTCTCTCATGAATTCAGGAGCCTGAATATGAATTGTAACTGCTCTTCTGCAAGAGCAACATCAGCTATTTAATAGCAGAAGAGTTGTATTGCATGGGGAAAGAGAAAATGTTCAAAGGGATTATTGCCTGTAGCTCTCCAAAGAGCTTGAGCCACAAGGGTAGGAACGGATGTCTTATTTTCTGGCCAGATTCTCTTAGATTTGTGGATAATAGGGACTAGGAGAATATTGATGGTGTTCCTTTGACCAAGCTTGGCAAACCTTGATAAAGGATCAAAGTTTTCCTGGAAATTGGTTGCTGCTCCAGACAATTTCTAGTTAGGTCCTTGTACCCATCTGACTGCATGCCCAAACCAGGACTGTTACAAACACTCTTAATATTTGTCATCTGTAAGGTCACAAGCTGCACAACATAATTCTTTAGCAATTCCATTATTTTATTCATTGATTTTCCCTTCTTTCAGAGTAACTGTAACAAAAACTCACTGACCAAAGCAGCATTGGCAAAGATCATTGCTGAGTTTTGTTGTTAATATTGTCATTAATGATATCATCTTCTCTCTTCAGGTAAAGATGTTGAGGAAAATAAAGCAGATAGAAACTGTCTATCAGAGTCCTGTCAGCCTTTTATGGATCCCACATATCACTGTGCTAGAGCTGAGCTCTAAAGTTCAGTGAGAGACACTGAAGCCACATCATTCCAACACCTCAACCAACTCAATCAGCTGGAGCAATTAAATTAAATGAACCAACAAATCGGTATCTACTACTACTAATTCAAGCACAACTGTACATTGTATTGTAGAACTCGTCTTCCCAAAGCACTAAGGTGGCCCTCATTTGCTTTATCAGAGTCTACAGAACTTTTCAACACCCTGCATGCAATTTTTCAGAGAGCTCTATAAACCAGTGCTGTGTGTGGTTTATTATATTCAGCTATGCCCAAGAGCTGTCTCCAGGTAAAGGTCTAAGTGATAATAGAACCAACACAATCCCAAGTCGTGCTGAGCATCCTGCCCTTTCCAGTGGCATTTGTTGAAGATGCAGGGTACTAATGCAGAAGCAAAGCTTTTTCCTCAGACCACAGGAAAAAACCCTAAGAAAATCACTCCTTTTCCTACTTCTTATTTCTTCCAGTCTGTGGCAATGGTATTTGGACAGTCGTTTATGTTTTACCTTCCATGTATAATAAAGTGGGTGAAAAAATACTCCATTCCTGTTCCAAAAATTTGTTATTTAATTTCCCCAGTTGCTATCAAGCTCTATTGATAAATAGGGTCAGTAAGTGACAAACTACTAAAATTTTTGAGTAACAATGGCTCAACAAAAATGTATCTCTATAAAGAACACACCTGATACATCTTAGCATCAGTATTCCAAGTCAGCATCGTTCTTAGCATCATGAATGACATAGTTATAGTACAAGTTTCAAAGAATTTAAGGAATTTTCCAACCAGAGTGATTTTAATATTTTAAATCAAGTAGCATATTACACCTCAAATGACCTCATTGATTTAGATTAGATCACTTAACTCGAGTAAAGTGCTACTGAGTTTGAGTGGGGACATTGAACTAAGAGCCTCCAATTGTGTTTAAAATGAATATAATTTTGAGAAGGACCTTAGCTAAGCAAGAGGTAGCTGAAAGGACTCCTAAGAGAATAGAAATAAGGAGCATCTGTTCATCTGACTTATTACCAAAACATGAGTTGATTAAGTGAATGTCATTGGACTAGTATTGTCAATGTCAATGGACAGTATTATAGCACTGATTCTGCAAAATTATTTTTATTGTTTTTATTAGCTTTGAAACATCCACAGGAAGATAAAGTTCTGTGGTTGTTGAACTGATAAATATGCTCACTTACACAAAAAATCACTATTTATTTTATGAAAGGATACAGGCTAACACAAACCTGACACAGAGTGGTAAAAGAAAATTATTGTTCTTCAGATTCTCTCAGTTTAAAAATGTTATGGGCTGCCTATTACCTATCACTTTTCCAGCATGGATGCTGTTCAAAATCAATTTGAAACATTTCTGTATGAAATGTAAGGTAAGTAATTCCTCATTAGGGCCTTGGACCTTTATGCAATGTAGATGGGTGGAAAATTATATATTTGGGAAATTTAAAGCCTGCTTTAAATGTCATATTGCACTCAACATAAAGCATTTTAATCCATTAAAATTCTATTAAAGTTAACAAGGATACAACATGTCTGATTCTTAAAGCTTGCCAAGAAGTCAGATGGAAATTAAAAGCCAAGCATCTATAAATAAGGGAAGGTTTTATTCCTCCTACAACCTTGTCAACATATAGTTAAAGATAAATTTCTTGAATGCTGTCTAGAGAAGTGGAAATTGTGTGGTTGAGAAACACATATGAGAAGGCAATGGATTGAAAAGTATTTCTAAATGATAAAATGCAAAGGCACTGTTAAGGAAACTTCCCTGTCTGACCATCCAGGAGCCACTCTGGAGTCACCCTCACTCTACCTGAGCTGGGACCAGAGACCCTTCCCAGCTACACCCCCACACTCACACAAGCACACCAAGTCTCCTTCCCAGCTCCACACTGAGCTTCCCAAAGCAGAGTCCCAGACCTCCAGAGTCTTAAAATAGTTTAGTCATGGTGCAATAGCTAAACAACAGAATAACAGAACAACAATAACAAAATAATAGTTCAAGCTTGTGCTTTCAGGAGGGATCCTGAGCTTTTATAACCTCACAGTCCAAGACCACCAAACTCTATGTGGTTGGTTCCTCCTGTCCCTGAGTGTCCGGTCCCCTGGGGAGGCCACAGGTCCCCAAGCCCTCTTGGGCTCAGGGTTGGGTTCCTGGCCCTCCCAGCCCAGCCTGCAGCTCACACTGCAGCTACGCACGAAGCTACCTGCACTAAATGTGCTCCTCAACACCACTGTCAGATTGAAGTCAGTAAAGTCAAGTACTCCCAAAGACAATAGGACTATTCCAGTCTCCACACTCCTGACACCAGCAATTGTCAAGGCCTAAACTTCAATTTAACCACAGCTGCAATCAGTTCCATTAAAATAAATTACCTGCACATGCACTGATTTGCTTCTTATGGCTTATTAGTTGCTCCAAATCCAAAGTGAACACAGGCTGGTTAGTTGAAGGGATTTGTAACAGGATGCAGGAACTAGGACATTAGCTCAAATACTATGCAGGTTGATAGACACCAAATGTTGTCACCATCTGTTGGTGCCCTATGTGAAATCATTCAGTGGTTCCAGTCCAGGGACTTTACAAACTCAACAGATACCTGGCAAAAGTTAAAATTTCCCTAAGCCAAATAACTTGAGCTGTCAAGAGTTTCCAAGCTTGCTGACTCAGCTGGGAAGCCAGTAAGTTGAAGACAGGAACTAGGACCTGAGTGTCTCTCACAAAAGTTGCTCTGCACAGATGTGCACATAGGCCAAAAACCAGTAAAAGAGAAAACAAAATTAAATTTTCTCTGTATAGGTCCATCAATAGGCAATGTTCTTGTCAGAGAAATAATAATTATTTCATGCAAAATGTTAGTGCCTGAAGTTATGTTTCTATTCAAGCACCTACGGCAGTATCCTGATTCTCAGAAGTGCTGTTGCATTTCTGGCAACCTTTAAAAATAACCACCCTGTTCTTCAAATGGGGATCAAAACTTTTGAAATAGCTGGCCTTAAGTCATTTAATAGTGTTAGAATGGACAGAAGTTTAGCTGCAAGTGCCTAGCATGCTTCTATGCTAAAGTCTTTACTTCTTATTGGCTTTCTTACTAATACAATATTCCAGCTATCCAGTCTTGCATTAACTTAGTTATTTTTAAGTGACATTTATATTATGTTCCTTACTAAATTGTGCATCTCATAATTTAATCTTGAAAAACCCTTAGAGAGCTTTCAAAAGTAGCCAAAACTTCTCTTGGAAGAAAAGTATAGCATGCTGAAAATGGAAGCACTGCTAACTGCAAGCCTGCAAAAGTCACTGAAAAATGATCCACACCCAAGGATGTCAGATGCTGGACTAAGAAAAAATGTTGATGTTGCTTGCAGCAGAAGGATAGTACTGGCAACAACACGAATTACGGGATTTGCTGAGAGGGAGTCTCTGCTGAGAACAGATAATTGTACTATGGGCAATGTGCAACAAAGCTTAATTTTGCTTGTTTGCCAAGGTAGTGAAGAGTAGTAAGAAGTTCTGCAGCATACATGTTCTCCTACTAATCACTCAACTACTAATATTTAGAAGACAAAAATATTCTTGTGGCAGCATTTCTGAATGTTTTTGAATAGACAGACACAGACTATAGCTGAAGAAAAATAGAAAGAGCACAGTTTCTTAGAGATGTTACATCCTGAAAGGCAAAAATAGCAACCATTCTTCTCGTTACAAAAATGAAAGCAAATGAAAAGCAAGAGATGAAATCTTTGGAAAAACACCAATCCTCCCTGAAGCACATGAATCCACCCCTGAAGCAGCTGTTTAGAGGCATCTCAGAAGGAGACCTGGCACGGGGAAGGATTGATGAGCAAGTTGCATATTGACTGCAGTCATGTGGCATTGTACCATCTCCCTAATTCCAAGCATGAACAAAACTTCAGGATATTTTAGTTTATGTTCAAACCAAGTTTTAAAGCCAAAGCTGGTCTTCTCCAGCATTATATGCACTCAAACCTCCAAAAAGTATCAGGTAAAAGAGGAACATGATATAAAAGTGTCTGCTTGGTTGCCTCAAAAGAGCTCGAAAATAAGAACCAGCAAGCAGCTACAAATGATACTTTATTTTGAGAGGTTTTGCAGTCATTATCCCAAGGATTGACTTTGGAACATCAGTGTTTACTTACATTATCAAATCTGTGCATGAAACAAACAGTGTTTAATAGGGGTACACAGACACAGCTGTATTTGTACTTGAATCTTTAAGGTTATTAGACCATTACCATAAGAGCTAACAGGGGCCAGCCAGGTTGGACCAATTCACTTCCTTCCCACTTCTTTCTGTTCTACTACATAATAGATTTTCAATTGAGGCCTGGCACAGAAACACTACATGCTTTGTCATTATGATAATTGCTGTCATTCTTCTCTGCAAAGTCCTTATGCTGCTGTTTGTAAGCAACAATTCTCTGCCAGATTCAGAGGATAAAGAGCTGCAGTGAAAAACATGCATCTTAATGTTTTTCACTGGGTTACGTAGCAAAGTAATCAGAGAGCCTGGTTTAACTGCTGCATTCCACAACAATGTTTGGACAGAACTTGACAAAAGAGTTTTGGGCTCCAAACTGTTCAATCATCTCACCAGGGACTAACTCAAGTGCTGGCTCTGACACTCCATACAGCCAGTGCTATCAGCTGTAACTTAATTCACTCGTGCATGCAAGAAAGGTGAGCAGTTAATCACCCTCTGAAGACTAACCCAGCCTAATTAGTGCAGTAATTTTGTGTAGGCCATTCACTTCCAAGGGTCTAGCTGGAGGAGATTATGATTGCTTTTAATACCCTGAAGTGAAGATGAGTATTCAGTAGTTTGGAAAGCCTTACTTTAATACAGTGCTTTATAATGACATACGCAAAGATGTTAAGAATCCTTCAAAACTCTGACACCAACACATGTGGAAAATAATTCTGTGAAGAAAGGTGCTCAGGAATAACCTATTTTTCAATAAGTATTCTTCTAAGTTTGCTCAAAAAAACTCAATCCAAAGTAAAACAGAACATTTCCCAAGAAAAGAAGGAGAAAACAACACTTCAAATACACTAAACACCAGTCCAGCAGAAGGAACTGCAGCACACCAACTTGGACGTTTTGAGGACTCCTGCACTACAGTATTTTCTTACAGCATTTCTGTAACACAAAACATATTTTTAGGTATGTTTCTGCATCTGACACAAATATTGATACCATTGAAGACACACAAATATTCAGATAGGAACTGAATGCTATTTGACTTAATAATTTTTAAGTTAAAATTTAAAAATCATAAGAAGGCTCTCTGTCTATTCACTTAATGAACATCAATCAGAAATTAAGATTCACTATTTAAATCCAGAAGGTTTTGTTCATATCCTGTTTAGTTCTCAAAGGATACTACCTACTCACATGCTGGAGTCTCAGTAAGGAGGCTATTCAATGAGAGGCTGGTTTTGTGAGGATATTGCCAGCATTTGTAATAACAATGCAACCTAAACACTGCAATTAAACAACAGAATAGTATTTTTGGAATACCCTGCTGTTCTCAAGTGCATTGTGAATATTAACATATTCCAGTAAATTAGTTTGCTCTCATTACCATAAGCAATTACTTACTGCTTAGATGCTGCTGATATTAAATTGGCAAGCAATTTGCAAGAACTAATACATAGCATAAAAAACTTTTCAAAATTCTAACAGTATGAAAAGACAAGTGTTTCTAGTAACAGTCCCTTACATACACAGAATTTTTAGAGACAGACATCTGTATCTCTTCCTATCAGTTATCTTTTTTTAGCAGTAAGTGGATAAGTAACTACCTGAGGCTCTGTGGCAAACTCTTTATAAACTTGGTTTTGACTCTGTGGAGTAAATCATAAATACCTCAGGCGAAGTGTGACAGTAACATCTCATTCACACCAGAAAAAGAAAGTGTTTTCATGCTCATTTTTGAAAATAATAGTTTGGAAAATATATCAATGTGAAGTTCAGTTCTTTGCTCTCAAAGCTATTACTTTCCTGATACAACACTGTCAGATGGTGAGGGTAAATCAACGCCTTTGTCCTCAAAATACAGCCAGGAACAGAACAAGGCATGGAGAACCTGTTCTGCTTTTAACAATAACGAACCCATAAGCCTATTTCTCTTCAGTCCAAGAAAGCAGTAATCCCAAAGGCAATAACCTCTAAACTAAAACCCCAAGTTAGGAAAGAACCAGGACTGCTTTTCTGAAGGACACTTAGTGAATGTGACAGACATTCTTAGCCTGGTGCTCTGCTTAGCCACAGAAAATGCACAGATCAGGTAGCACAAGCCAAACAAAATCAAAGAGCTTTGTGGGGAGTCTAAAACAAAGGGAAGAATTTGCTTTGTTCCTCAGCTTGCACCTTGGCCCCAAGTTTCAAATGAGAAGTGCTGAATATTTTTTGGCTCACATGACACCACTGCTCAGGCTGCTGCACATGCAGAGGTCACACCAGTGCACAACCAAGGATGGGGGGCCAAAAGAGAGGGTGTGGAATAGCTGTGCTATGGTGCACTTGTGCCAAAGTTTAGTTGACAAGGTGGTGAGCAGTCAAAGGTTGAGCTCACCGATCTCAGAGGTCTTTTGCAACCTGAATGATTCTGTGAATAGGTTATCCCTTCCCCTAAGTCAGCCTGGACAGCCAAGGAGCAAAGATCCAGCAGCCAACGATGCTATCAGCCCTCAAGCACCTCAAAGCTGTCCCTGTAGATACAGGATGGGCAGGCTGATCCTTGTGCTCCTGGAGAGCTGAAAGACCTCAGTATGCCCAAGTGGGATTTCAGTCCCATGTTTCAGCAATACACTCACTAATCCTGATCTGGTAGGATCAAGCACCTATTGAAACCACACCCTCAGCTGAGAGTATGAGGCTACAAATTACTTGTATAGGTATTGTGCCTAGCTGTTTATGCAAAATTGCCTTTAATGCAACTGTGAACCTTAATGGGGACCTTGGGAATCCAGCATAACATAAACAAACCACAGTAGTTTAAGCAATTCCCAGAATACATTTCCAAAAGTATAACTTGTGATCTCAGATCTCAATCTTTCAGGCTATGTTTCAGTCTGGAACCAATTAATGTAACCATCTTATCTTGCAGAATACACAAGACTGTAATAGAAACACTAATGCACCCTTAACTCCAGGAGCTCAATGGTCCCTGTCTTCTGTGCTCAACTTT
>VYZP01030576.1:0-46729 GCA_013400635.1 Hypocryptadius cinnamomeus | reverse complement strand
TTTTATGTCATTGGCTTTTGTGATGCCATTTTAAAATGGAAAACAAAATCCAAGAAACCTGTGGGGTTTACTGGAAGGATCTATGAATATGTGTCACATCCTTGTCTTGAACTTGATTGTGATTTTATTCATCCTGACTCACTCAGTGATGGGCTGTAAAGTCAAGGTAGAAGATACTGTGATTGCTGTTATAAACCTTGTGTAAAAACAGAATCAGATTCATACATTTTTGTTGATGATGCTCCCATTTGATTCAACTAATCTAAATCATTGTCTTTACAATATACATTTTAATCACAATCCCTTTGTATATATTTGTGTGTGTGTTTACAGACATACTCATATAGAATGACAGTTGCTCAGTGGATCTACTGAGCAAAACATTCTTTTATTAGAAGGAATTGTGAGTATGAGGATTGCAGACCCTGGCCTGTGCACTTTAAGAACATTTGTTCCATTGTTTTTTATTTATGCTCTTTTGTGACATTAGTGAGCAGCTCTGAGCTGACCACAGTGGGAACCAGAGCCTGGATTCCATCACATCCAATGCTGACACTTAACTCGGGTGCAGCATGGAGCCAGCTTGCACTTGTATTTCTGTTCTTTTGAAGCTGATTTCCTGATCATCCATCCCAGTTATTGTGCTTTTGTGCACATTGTGGAGCAAACTTGATGTGGATTCCTATCAGATGACACTAAACAGACATGTATACTTTAGGAGCACACCTCACTCTCAGGAGCCTTTAGTGCAAGGGACCAACCTAGAGCAAAAGCCCCAAGAATGCACAAAGTCTGGGTGCTGTGTCCTCAGCAAAATCCCTTCTTGCTCCAGATCTCTTCCTCTTGTTCCATGCTGCTCACGGATACACAGCCCTAGGCTCCTTTTGGAATTAATGTGGAAAGAGACATTCTCTTTGAGACCATCAGGCTGCATGTGCAGGGATTTGCCTGCTGGAAATGCCTCTTCTGTGAGCCCCAGAGAGAGCCAGAGCAGCTCATCATCTCATCTGGTGGCCTCATTGCAAAGTTTGATGGTGAGTGGGGCCAGGGTGGTCTCAGGTGTCTCATATTCCAAAGCCCCTGCAGAGTGCTCTAGCAGTGTAGTGTTTGTGTGTTCACCTTCCACATGGACACAGGTTTGGTTTCTGCCCACTTTAGAACTGTTTGTACTCATAGGGAATTGTGGAGAAATCCCCTCAAAACTGGAAGCTGGACTCTGAGATCACTGAAAAGGATTTCTCCAGTTTCCCTTTAGCAGTGAGCCTTCCTCTACTTGAGAATTCCGTGCCTCTCTCAATCTCAAAGCAGATTTGCTGTGCTAATGAGGCTGTTTTTGATCTGTTCAGCTCCTGGAAGCCGAGACCATGAGGCACATCTTCATGAATAATTACCTCCTGTGCAACGAGATCAGCGAGAGGGTGGTGCAGCACTTTGTGCACTGCATCGAGACCCACGGCCGGCACGTGGAGTACCTGCGATTCCTGCAGACCATTGTGAAAGCAGATGGCAAATATGTGAAAAAGTGCCAGGACATGGTAATGACAGAGGTAAGCAAAGGCTTCACATGTTAATCACTTGAGTATTTTGAGGCTGTTTTTCCTGCTCTTGATACCAATGAGACATAATGCCATCCTCGCTTTAGAATTTTAAGCGGCGTCACAAATAATGAATATTTTAGCAGACGTTTTCGGGAGTTTGATCTAATTTTGTAAGGCCATCTGTATAACTACTAGAAAGAAAGCATGAGTGTTAGCATGGTGATACAGAGATGACTATTTGTAGATGATGTAGCATGGAAATCTGAGAGTTACATAAACCTTCATTTTCCTGTAATGTAATTTAGGATCACTTTTACCCACTCTTGTGGCATGGGTTGCCATACAAGAGGCTCTTACCTCTATGGATTTGTCTAAATAGTGTTGTAGACCTTTTTTTTAACATGTAGCAATTATAAATCCTAGTTTCTGCCTTTTTTTTTGGTTTTGTTTTATTTCAGAGCTTTTCTGTGAGGGTGAGTAGAGCTGCTTTAGCTTTAACTAACTGGATCCAGTAAATTCAGCCAAGTGGTTTGTGGAAAAATCTTTATGCCAATAAATTTCCTAGGACAATACCTAATTGACTTTCTCTGCAATTAGGATTTGATGTATTGTGAGCATGATAAATGAAGTCTTCAACTTGCAGACACTTGTGCATTTAACTGTAATTATGTTAACAGTTCCTTGAGATTAGTAAGTGGGTAAAGTTGGATATGGTGAAAAGTCATAGTTGGATTAGAGTCCAAGGAACATTTTTATTTGCTTTACAGAGTGCTTTTTTTTTGACTTGGTTTGGTTTTTTTAAGAGGCGTCTTCACAAAGAAATCAGAGCTAAGCTTTAGTTTTTTGTGGTATGAACAAAACAAAATCCCACTGAAATTTTATTCCACAACAGCAAGAGGAAAAACTTCTAATTAAGAAAATAAAGCTCCTGCCTACATGGATAACCTTTAATGAAATTCACCTCAACCTTTTCAATTTGACTGAAGTATTTTAACATGCAATATCAATTACAAGCCTTTGATTTACATAATTCGAACACTTCTTGTGCCTTTGTGATTTTAGATTTTTCTGCTTTCGTCGAAGGCTCTTGTAGAGGTTTTCTTGAATCGTCAAACAAAATTTTCAGATTTTTCTCAATTTCGATATATTTTGCTATTGACCTGTAGCAGCACAAAGATAAACTGTCATATTACATTTTTAAGCTGACTCCATGATTAAAGTAGAAATGAACTTGGATACAGCATTCACATCATAAGTCCTGCAGGAATTTCCTAGGGGGAGGGACCAACCCTGTTTTGATGAAATAGGGAAAGATCATGATGTTTTTAAAAAAGTAGGAAATTACAGGTAAGTAATTATGATTTCTTAGAAAAGGATGCTTATTGTGAAACTTGAATAGCACTTGAATGGCAATCCACTCTAAAGGGAACAAATGGTTGGAACTTGCCACCGACTTGGGACAGTTTCTCTGTAGACAACTGAGATGTACTTTGTGACCCTAAACAAGTGCTGTAGCTTTTCCAGTGCCTCCAGATGGAGCACATAAACAATTTACCACAAGACAAGATAGAATATGACTGTACAGCTTGCCTCAGCTCCTTCTGCATTTTCTTTCACCTACAGGAAATATATTGCAGCTTATTCCCATTTACTGGAAGTGAGGGATAATCCTCATATTTACATATTCTAGAAAGTGCATGCAGATGAAGGAGCACCATGGCAAGAGAATACTGTCATAAAATCCATTGGACATCCCCAATCTGGCTGATTCCCTTGTTCTCCTTGGTCTCTATATCTGCAATGATGTTTACCAATGTGAAAGATTCCTTAGGGCACTTTTTGTCATTACAAGCAGGCTTTGAGGTTCCTGGAAGAACCCTGCCTGTCAGTGCAAACACTATTACAGAAGGGAAAGCAGAATTTACTGGGGGCCAGATCAATGTGGCAGCAGAGTTTTCTATTACCTGTAGTATTCTGGAGTAATATTTTGCACTGTATCAGCAGCTGCTGGACAGCCTTCATTATATTACCATAGAATTCTAAACTTTCTGAAAATATATTTTAATGGCAGAAAATGCTGCTGAGTTGTTTTTTCCTAAGCTCTCATCTCTTTAAATTATTTTTTCTGTACTGTAGATTGTCCAGAAAACGTCTGAAAAGTTGTGGGTATAGGAATAGTGTAGAAACCCAAAGAATAATGAGAAATAAGAATTGCAGGAGAGACTGAATTCACAATTCACTCCAGCCAAATGTCAAAAAAAAAATAAGCAAGAAGCAGGGAAAGCACAAACAGAAATGCTGTGAATTAAAAATTTGAAGTGTTGAAACCCTGGAAAGTGTAATGAAATGTTTCTTGACTTTTCATTCTGGGAGACTAATTTTAATTCCTGTTCTTGCTGCTTTCCCGTTTCTCAGCAGCTCCAGCAACCTTTATGACTACCCTTGAATTGAGTAAGCTGGGATTTCATGTCACATATGGACTGGAATAGGTCAAGTGCCTAATTCACAAAATAAGTGTGATTTTTGAGCTGCCAGTGTGTGTTCTGTACTAGGAGGGGTTTGTGGGAGCATATTTCACCCACATTGAGAGTGGATTGTGCTTCAGAGGACAGTGATGGAGAGAGGATTCCAAACACAGTTAGAGCAAAGCTCTTCAGTGAGATGTGCTGAGATGGGGCTGCTGACATCCAGCGCCACTCTGGATCCTCTTGAGATGAGCAGAGTACTTGTAGCAGAATCAAACATTTATCAAACATTTATCACATACAGTTTTCTGCTAAATGAAAGTGCTGACATGACACTGACAAAGTAATGATCCACCTGCGAAGTTTGCACAGGGTGGGAAGAATCTCCTTTTGTTTCCAATACTGAGCAAGGGTGGGGTAAAGCTGGGTTGAATTCTGGGTGAGCCACAGGCTTTTTGTCTGAGGCAGCGTGGAAGAATTAATCTCACTGCACCTCAAGTGCTCATCTATGAAACAGGGATAATAATGCATCCTGGCCTCCTAGCCAGGAGGTGAGGATAATTAATTAACTTCACACAAACATTGACATGGTAGGAATAATAAGGATGGCATGCTGTCTTAAGTAAAGACAGAGCTACACAGAAATTAAACCTCAAATTCACTTTGCATTAGTGAATTCCTTGGTGAGTTATTCCAGATTTGCACTTAACATTGATAAGAGCAGAAGTTTGCCTTGGGTGTTGTTTTGACATGTTCATTTGGCAAACTGCATCAGAGTAAATTTTGTTTTGTTTGGGTTTTAGCTAGAGAATCTTCGCATACTTAGAGATAAAATAAGAAATTAAGAAAATCATAGAATCATTTAGGTTGGAAAAGACCTTTAAAACCATTGAGTCCGAAATGATTGCAGTGCAGGGTGCTCAGAACCTTGTGCTCTCTTTCTCAGCTGATAAATGGTGGTGAAGATGTGCTGATATTCTACAATGACAGAGCATCCTTCCCAGTGCTGCTCCAGATGATGTGTTCCGAGCGAGACCGAGCTGACGAGAGCGGGCCCTTGGCCTATCACGTCACTCTGGTGGAGCTGCTGGCTGCCTGCACCGAGGGCAAGAATGTGTACACAGAGATCAAGTGCAATTCACTGCTGCCCCTGGATGATATTGTGAGGGTAGTGACCCATGAT
Source organism: Hypocryptadius cinnamomeus (assembly GCA_013400635.1). NCBI lineage: Eukaryota > Metazoa > Chordata > Aves > Passeriformes > Zosteropidae > Hypocryptadius > Hypocryptadius cinnamomeus. The sequence continues at coordinate 41,543 of VYZP01030576.1, read as the reverse complement.
GACTGCGTTCCTGAGGTAAGATTCACGGCAGCAGGAAGCAGACTTAGCATTTTTAGAAAGCAGACAATGTTTTGTTGTTATAATCCACAGACAAGTTGAATATTTGCACAGGGAATGGGCTGGAAATGGGTGGTGCTTCATAAGGTGAACAACTAAGAAAGGACAGACAGTATTTATTCCACAGAAAATTCCTTGTCTTTAATGTGTTGTTTGTCAGCTTTTCAGACACCTTGTTTTGGGTTTGTCCAGCCACTGTCAGAGTTTAATGCACTCATAACTTCTGGCTGAAACTGTGAAGATCCAGCTGAATGCTGGGTTAAGCCAATGTTTTGCCATTGCCTGAATTTCTTGGAAATTATAGATAAAATTCTGTCTATGCTGAAATCAGTGGGAATTTGGGTGAAGTCTCATTTTATTAAACTCAATTGCAGTCCGGCAAATGTTTTTATTCACTGCAGATGAAGGCACAACTCTGCATGTGTCATGCTAAAATAGGACTGTGATATTACCTGGTGGAAAAATGGGGCTCTAAGCAACAGAACTGGGGCCTGCAGGAGTTAAAACTCCCTCAGTGCCATGAAAATTGCCCTTGTGATCAAATGATCTTATTACTAAAAAGAAATATGTTTGCTTTACCCAAAAGTTCCCCTTAACATTAATTTCAACAGATGGTAATTAGAAGAAAAATCCCAAACAAAAGAAACCTAAAGGTGTGATCTGAGTTTTCTCTTCACTGCATTAAACATACGGAACTACCTTATCTCCCTTGACCATGATAAGAAATTTTCAGTGCATTTGCATATGTTTATATTTAATCTATACATTTTTGGGCACTGGGTATCCATTTTTATGCTGTGCACATGCAGACTTGTCCTGCCAGAGAGGAATCCTGGCATGTCCTCCTCCTAAGCCTTGTGCTGCCATTGCTGCAGTCCCAGTGTGCCACAACCTTTCTCTGCCATTTAGATCCCAAATGCAAGTGCTGCATTAGGATTTTGGAAATTCAGGGACTTCAGTCCCAGCTCTGCAAAAGACTTTTTATTTTATATTTGGCAAGCCTGTCACAAGGCTTCAACCTACCACAGTCAACTGGCAAGTGCGGAGTGTCCTGCATTCCGACAGCCTCTGGCTTTGGAGCCAGGCCTTGCTGGTCTTAATATCAGTTAAATACCAGAATCATTACTGGTTTATCTTGTGGGGGGTTTTGTCATTAGAGTAAGGATGTTTGCAAAACATTTTCATTTTTCTTCCTGTGGTCTTTCAGTAAACACATTAAGGCATGTGTTGCCCAGCTCCTCCCTAAATATTCAGAATCAAACATGTGCATTATTGTGATTATGAATGTTTGTTAGTACTGGAAGGTTCATCTTTATTGTTCAGTATTTTTGCAGATAGAAAACATTACCTTAATTGTTTTTACTGTTCCATTTTGTAGTGATTTGTGTTTTCACTGTTCCTGCAGGTGAAAATTGCCTATGTTAATTTTGTTAACCACTGTTACGTGGACACTGAAGTGGAAATGAAAGAAATCTATGCCAGTAACCATATCTGGAAACTTTTTGAGAACTTCCTTGTTGATATGGCAAGGGTAAGCTTCACCAGGTGTTAAATATTACAGAATGGTCATGGGTGACAACTGAACTGGCAGTAATGGGTTTTTTTTGTGAACTTTTATTTTGTTAACTATTTTTATTCAAAGTCCATAATTGGATAAGTGTGGTTAGTTGGTTTGTTTGTTTAACAAACAATAATTTCTATGATCTTTATCATCTTTTAACCTTCTAATTACTAGTAGCCTTCTCTTTCTAAAAGGGCATCTTGGAACCCGTGCCTTTTTCTTTTCTTACAAAGAAATAAATTTCGGGGTGTGTACATGGTTGAGAGCCTGTATACATCTTTTGGGAACGTGCATTACATGTCATTGTGGTGGTGACTAAAAAAATCCCACATCTGTAATCTCTTCCTTTATTCTGTTGTTATAGTGAGGATCAGAGATCAAGATCTTCTCTGGCTTGTGTTCCTTCTTTAGTCTCTATTTTTGTCTTTCATTCTCCTATCACTGCATTCTCATTGCTGACGTGAAAGGCAGGTGTAGAGCTGTGGTCCCTCAGAATACTAATTCAAATATAAATTACAGCTGCAAGGAGACAGGGCACACTCAGTACCACAAGCCTGCCATTCCTGTGGTCCTCAGTGGGCCTCATGGTGTCAGTACTTGTTGAATTAAATTTTAAGTTGCAAGTTGAATTAAGCTTTGTTGGGATTTTGAAGGCAGAAAACGAGCAATCTTATGACTTCCACAGGGATCAAATACAGTAGTAGAGCCATGAGGGGAAGCTACTGTGATGTAATGATTATAGCCTGCACTACACATCCTTTCCTAGGAGTTTAATGCTTCTTGTAATTATAAATAATCACAAAATTAATGGCAAACAATGGTGTTGCTTTTTCTGCTCAAGAAGTAGAATCATGGGTTTTTGGGTTTTTCCCAGTCTATGGTCCATTATATTTTATAGTACTTAAGTTCTCACTCCTTGCATTCTTCATTTAAGTGAAATGAAGAGAAAAGGTAAAGAATCTCAGTTTGGTCCTGCAGCAGACAATGACCCCAAAGTAATACTGTGCCATAAAATAATTCCTGTGGGACATATTAGGAGAAAATACAATGAATTTTGGCTAAAAGAAGAGGGAATGCAAAGACTTAATACTGCACAATAGTTACTGAGACCTGTTAATTTTTTCTGTGAAACAGAAACCTTATATATGGTTGGGGTTTTCTTTTGTGTTTTCTTTTTTTATTTTTTTGGGGGCGGGGGAATGTGGTTTTTTTGGGTTTGTTTTGGTGTATTTTTTTTTAACCTTTTTATATTTTCCTGGGAGCAGGTTGAGGCAGGGATGTTTGTGCTCTCTTTTTTTGGTGGTAGCCATTTTCAGCAGTAATTAGTCCTCTACAAACCCTGTTTTCCTGCTGCTTTTTCTCTGTGGTTGTGTTATACAGTGAAAGCTCTCCTGGACAAAAAAAACCTGGGTTGAAAATTAAGATGAGAAACATCCTTGAAGGAGTGTTCTGACTTTTAACCTTACTGGTTTTATCTCAAGAAGTATTTTCTTCTATTTAATTCCCTTTCTGGGTTGCCCTTTCCTGACGTGTCCTGACCCTGACTTTCCAAATAGACTATTCCTCCTCCCTAGCCCTTGAGCGTGGCCAATTTTCTGTGCCCTTGGGCTAGAAGCAGACAGGTAGAATGAGGGCTCTGTCCAGGTTTCCTCTCATAAGCCTGGAGACAAACTGCACTGTGCTAAATGCTGGGGGCTTGTCCTGATGCTGGTGACCACTAAGCTTGTTTTCACACACCTCTCTCCTGAGAGAAATTAGATCCCAGGTCTTCAGAGGTGAAGAGGGGAAATGCTGCATTTTGTGTGTGGGTGCTGTTGGCAAAATGCAGGTTTATTCTGCTCTCCTGCAAGTGTGTCAGAAGTGCTCTGGCCTGTCCTGCTCTTCAGCCATGGATAGCTGTATTTTCCAGGTTATGGAGTATATATATGGAGTATTCAGATTTGGTGCTCGGGGGCCCCAACAGAGCCCAAGTGTTATAAGTACATCAGTGTTCTGTAGCTATCAGGACAGTTAGAATGCTGTCAGCATCATGAAAGATGTTACAATAGCTTTCAAAGCATTTAGAAAAAGAGCCCTTTGATCCTCTGTGTTCCAGTGAGCTAAAAGGGATGCTTTTGCATGGGGGAAGGGGAAATGCTTTCCTTTTAGCTGCTACAAATGCCTGTCAGAGGGTGAGTTTATGAGCTTTGTCTTATTGGAGAGCACCAAGTTGAAAGACAGAGAGTGTTATCCTCAGGTTGGATTCCTTCTGTTTTAGATATATATTTAAAAAGAAAAAAAAAAGTAACTGATTTTTAAAATCTGTTTCTGTATTGAGGAAGGAAATATTTAGTCCCCAGCTGTCATTTTCCTTTCAACAACATGATATGTTGCAAAGCAGCCACAAGGCGGATCCGTGTATAATACTGGGTTTGCCAAAAGCTGTCATGCTTTCAAAGACACCCTGCTTCTACAGCTTCTGCCAACCTACTTTCGGCTGGGTGTGACTTACAGCCCTGTGCTGAGCAAAGTGGGTGCTTCTGAAGGAAGGGCTTCCCTTTCCTGTGTGTGGCCCAGCCTGTGGAAGTCAGCAGCTGTAGTCTGAGCAGGATTAAAGACGAGAGCCGAGGATCTGACAGCTGTAAAGTCATCCTGGCTTTCTCCGCAGAATTTTTGAAGTATTATTCATGTGAATTTTGGTCCCAAAGCCTCTTAAGGGGTTTTTAAACACTGCTTTCTCAATCCTCATCTCCATTTCATGCATTTCAGGTTTTTGGGTTTTTTCTTCCATGGAGGAAGATCTTTCAGTCCCCAAAGGGCAGAGGGATAAGAACAAATGAGAGGATTTCCAAATTCCTTCTGTGCTGGGAATTTTTCAGACCAATGTCTGAGCAGAGTGGCATTCCCACATATGGCTCTGCCTTTCAGGCAGCTGAAGGGGAAAGCTTAAAAGCGTTCTGGAATTTAGTTTTGGTGATTTCCGCATTCACTGTGCTAGTACTGCACAGCTCCCTGTCTTCCTATTGGGATTGCAAGTGCTGAGCTCAGAGCTACTGGTTTCAGCCAAAATTGGCATGCAGATTAATTAAAAGCAAAAGAATGTCCAGAGAATTTTAGTTCTATGATCTCTTTAAAAAAAAAAATTAAACAAGTTTTGATTATTAACTGAATCATTTACCTTCCAAAGGACTGGGGGTGGTGGTGATGTCACACTTTTCTGGAAACAGAAGGGCTGATAAGTTTGCTGTTTCATTTTAGCCACTGTTGCTTCTCTGACCAAAATCTTTCCTGGGATGATAAAAAATGCACTCTGTGGAGGCATGACTGATTTATCTGACACATTTTAGATAAGCAGACAAGCAAACTCCTCAAGAAGCCTCATTTGGCTAGGTCTGAAGTTATCTTTGGTTATTCCTCTTCCTACTGCATGACAATGTTTGTGTGCTAGACCCAAGTTCCCCTGAGCTCTAGCATCCCCTGAACACAGGTGCTTTTGGATGTCATGTCAGTAGAATTCCTTAAAACATTCCTGGTGAAATTGCTGTCTTGTAGTGACAGTGGCAGTGTGTAATTAGAGAGAATCTTTGCCCTGTGTGAGATTCAGGTGCTGTGAATTATCTCTCTGCTTCTGTCACCAACTTTTCCCTGTGACCTTAAGCAATTCAATCAGCTTCTCTGGACTCCCCATCCCTGAAGAGATGTAATGGTAAGTGTCTGCCACTCAGGTTTGGGGTTATGTATTAAATGCACGGATGGCAATGACTCCTATCCCTGGAATTTTTGTATACAAAATAAATTCTTCTTTTGCATAGATTCCCTAGAACATTGCAGTCATCTCTGGCTTGCATAGGTGAAAGAGAAAACAACTCTGCCTTCATTTCTTGTTATACATGACTACAGCTGCTTATTTAAAGGCTGTTGAAGAGGTAGTATGACTACAGTCTGTACTACTTAATTGTCCAGTCTTGCCTTTCTCACGGTTTTTGGCTCTCTGTAGACTCCTTTCAGTACTGTGTACACTGACACATGCAAAGTCAACATGACTCTGTATAGATGTTCAAAAGCGTTGAAGAGAAATAAAGGAAATACTGAAGAATCCACACCAGTAATTTTCCCCTTTCTTTAAGTGTGACATCTTTATGCAGCAACAAATTTTAAGTGTTGTACCAAAGGGAGTCTTCAGGAACCTTTTGTACAAATCTTCCCACTTCCTCCCACCGTTCAATCATCCTTCTGTGCTCCAGAGCTGTCCTGGTGTCATCCATTCTCTTCTTTCATTGTTTTAGCTTGGCTTCTGTATTTTCCCCATGTGGCTTCCCAATGAAATGCTGCCTCTCTTCCAGTACCATCCTAAAGCCTGTTGGTATTGAGTGTGCTGTTTCCCTTCCTTCCCTCCTTTTAAACATTTTTCTTGTAAATGAGCTTCACCTTTTCCACCCAGTTGTGGTGATTAATTGTTGAGAGAAGCTAAATATTGTATGAAATCTTTCTAACCTGAGTTGTTTATGTCTCATCTGTCTCTGAAGCATCTTCCAATCAGCCCTGCAATGGGGGGAAAGGTCCATTTTCTTCTTGAATCTGTCTAAATGTGTAAGTGGCATGCGGTGTGCTGATTTAGGGGGATCTTTTCTTCATGGTGTGGGAAAGAAGAGGCAGGCAGCCAGAAAGAACTAATTCAGAACAGAAGGGTGGACCTTCTGAAGAAGAAGAAATATAAGAAATATAAGCTATAACAAATCCAGCTTCAACTCTAACAATAGTTCTCTCTGATAGACACTATATAAAAATAATTTGTTTTTACTTCAAGAAGAAATATCAGTAATAAATACAAAATAATGAAGATAGCTTACTGGGGAGAACTAAATCTCATTGTTTCCTCCTCCTTCCCTGCAGGTTTGTAACACAACTACGGATCGTAAACACGCAGACACGTCTCTGGAGAAATATGTCACTGAGCCTGTCATGAGCATTGTGAGTGGCTTCTTCAATTCTCCATTTTCAGATAACAGCACCAGCCTCCAGGTAAGGAGAAGAGACACAGACAAATCAGTTATTCAGACCTTTAATGAGATACCTTCTGCTACCTGCATAGGAATGCTGTCTCTTTTCATCCTCCTTTAATTTCTCTGTCCCCTCTCATGCCACTGACTACCAGCTTAATCCCTCTTTAAAACACTTAGTTCTTCATTTTAGTCACTTGCATCTCGAACTAGTAGACAGCTCAATGTGGTCAGAGTTAGTTCTGGCTCTTGTGAATTCATTGGAGGGGATATCCTTGCAGAAAAATCTTTGTGTGAGGGAGATGCTGTGTCCTGTGACAGAAGGGACACATGCCTGAGAATGGGAAAAGCTCCTCTGTCCTTATGGTGTGTACTGTGTTTGCTTGATATCAGTAGCAATCTAAGGAAAAATTGCATGATTTTGCCTTTTTAGGGGTGCAGCATTGATTTCTGCTCCTGCCAGACCTAAAGATCAAAGAGAATTTAATGGAGCCATACCTTGAGTCTACAAGCCAAAACCCCCTTGGTTTATGTTGTATCAAACCCTAGGGCAGCTGTGAGGAGATCCTTAAGGGTAAAATTCTGTGTTTGTTTTTGTTTTCAGACACACCAGCCTGTTTTTATTCAGCTGCTGCAGTCTGCTTTTAGAATTTACAACTGTACCTGGCCAAACCCAACACAGAAAGCCTCAGTGGAGTCCTGTATCAAGACTTTGGCTGAAGTGGGTAGGTGCCAGGTTTTACTTTGATTATTGCTCTTCGTGTTTAAAGATCAGACTTGAAGTTTAACAGTTTTTAATTTGGCTCTACCATCCTGAAGTTGTATCAGTAGTGATTTCAGAAATCCCACTTTCTGAGGCTAAATTCTTCCTTCTTTCATAACCCATTCAAACCTGCCCCATCAAATAGGGTTGTTAGGGTGAAACTGGTAGGGCACAGGGATGAGCTTGCTAAGTGAGTGCTGATTGAGCTTTCAGCCATCAATTTTAATTTGATGGTTGAAACTTTTAATGATTTTAACTTTTTAATATCAAGCAAATTATGATATTAAATCACAACACAAGCAAAGCATCCCTGTTAAAATACATTTTTTAAAACTTTTTATCCTATATAAAAAAAAATATTCTTCACCAGAACACCAGACTGGCAAAAGTTAATTAAGTTAAATTTCTGTAAATATGATTTTAAAGTGTTCTGCCATGACAGAGTAAAGGATTATTCAATGTAGTTTCCAAAAGTCAGTGGTGCTGGTTGCTTGTAGAATAAGTTTCTGCTTAGTGTGAATGAAAGCTGAGTAGAGGTAGAGATATATAGAAACTGGCTGAATTCTATTGCTGATACATTTATTAAAAAGTATTAATAAATAATGATAAAACAATATGAGAGGGTCCCAGAGCCACCTGCAGCACTGTAACAATCATCTTTAAATTTAGATTTTTGGAATAGCTTTACAGAAGTATCATTTAACATTTTAGTCAAAACATCTCATTAACTTTCTGTGTGAATGTGAATAAGCAGTTACCTAAAAATTTAGCAACCTTCAATTGTTTATTTGCTGTGCAAATGATTTAATTAGGGATCCATCTGGCACATGAACTTTGGAAGTTGAAGACATTTTATTTCCTTTATGCTATAGCTACTACAGTCTCACATAAAGCTCTACCTCTACAAATTCTTGTTTGTGCATTTAACACTTATCCCCTTGCTCTTCTCTGGCATTTCTGGAAACAGTCATCAAGAAATTGCTTCCTTTGGGAGTCTGGGGAAAGGGGGGGAAATAGGGCAGGTGAGAGTAGGTTTGAGACCAACCATGCCCTCTGTGTGCTTGTAAACAGCTCAATGTCTTCATTCCTATAGAACTGCATCTAAAATCAAATTCTAGCTCAGAGAGGTCGTTGTGTTATCTCATCAAGAAAAAGCTGTTTGGAGGCATCTGAGTGTGGGTTTATTTTCCATTTGGCTACGTGCCCGCAGCACACAGCTGATTCTAGCATGAAAAATTCCCAGCAAATTCCAGCGATGCAGAGCTCTGCTGATTGCTTGATGAGTCAGGCCAGGCTCTCACTGGGCTTTCTCTTCTCCCAAGGAGCATTTACTAGGACAAGAAGAAAAGGCCTCAGGTTGCACCAGGGGAGGTTTAGGTTGGGTGTTAGGAAAAAATTCTTCATGTAAAGGGTTGTCAAGCACTGGAATAGGCTGCCATGGAAAGTGGTTGAGTCATCATACCCTGGAGGTTCTTAAAAGACGTGTAGATGTGGCACTTAGAGACTTGGTGTAGTGGTGGATGTGGCACTGTTAGGTTACTGCTTGGACTGCATCTTGAAGGTCTTTTCCAACCTAAATTATTCTATGATTCTGCCCTGTTGAGACAGCCAAGCTGAACTTGTCCCCACAGCAGCTTGAGAGGGAAACCACAGGTCACCCTAAGGGGATGGCAGATCCAGCTTCATGTCAGGTGTGTCAGCACATGAAAGGTCTGGTGGGCTTTGGTGGGCAGTCCTGTGTGCCTCTTGTTTCTGGGGGCTCTAGGAATGGCCAATGTCTGGAGTTTGCTTCAGATACGTGACTTTGTGTCCTATCTGTGGAACTCAGTTTCTACCTCCACTACAGTCCTTTCATTCTGTTTTCTTTTTTCTGGAGATGGTTTAGAGTTGGTTTGTTTGTTGGTTTTTTTTAAGTAAGCTCTTGTGCTATCTTATGGGTCCAGGCTCCTTGCTTCTCTGGCTTCCCACCCATGGGCCCCCAGCCATGCCTTGGGTACTTTCAGGCGTGGCAGAGTGGAGTTGAGCTGCTGGTGAAGGGCATCACTCTGTGTCTTCCTCTGGGACTTCCCTGCAGCAGAAGCAGGAATTGCCAGGCTGGGAACCCCTGGGGTGCCATGGGCTGACAGCCTCAGAGCAGCTCCCTGAAAGCACACAGCATTGCTGATTTCCTTGCCCATATCCTAACGACTGTTCAGGGATTCGTCACTAATAGCAATATCCAGCACGGTAAAATTGCATCGTGTCAGACAATTGCCACGTTTTTACTGAGTGCTCTATTTTGACAGTGCAGAAGGGAAGAGGTGAGGGGGATTTCCCCAAAGAGCAAGGTAGCTGGAGAAGAAGTGGAAGCAGAGTTTTTTACAAACACCCCTGTGCAAAATTTGCCTGGCCAGCAGAGATTTTAACTGCGGGTGATACTCGGTGTTCTTAGGCACGGTGACAAATGTGTCTTGCCTGGGTTAATTGAGTAGGCCTGTTCTTCTCTGTGGAAATATTTAGAAAAACTGCTCCAGCTGGGGATACCAGCTTTTACAGCCAAGGCCCTTCTGTGATTGCAGTGGTTGCCTGGTGCCTTTCTCTGTTGGGTGTTCCTCTGCCCAAAATGATGCCTCACTTTGAGAAGCCAGAGGCATCTTCCATGATACAATACAAACATAGCAACCTTCTTGTGCCTCTTTTGTTGGCTGCATATGTGGACCCCTTTTTCCCCTCTTCTGACTTGAGAATCTGACGGCTTTAACATTAGGGCCTTTGTGTTTCACGGCAAGGCTTTAAAAAACCTCTAAAAAGATTTTGCCTATATCAGAGAGATGGAGTATTGGACAGATTTGCAGCAGGGGCCAAAGACTTCTGAAGGAAAATAAATGGAGTATAGACCTGAAAGAACAACTATGTTTGGTTTTTTGGGGGGGTTTTTTTGGTTTTTTGTTTGTTTTTGTTTTTGGTTTTTTGGTTTTTGTTTGGTTTTTTGTTTGTTTTTGTTTGGTTGTTTGGTTGTTTTGTTTGTTTGTTTGTTTGTTTGTGTTTTTTTTTTTTTTTTTTGGTTGATGTCATTGCCCTGGATTTACAAATGAATCTCAGGGGGAAGAAAGATCATACAGAGATTTCCCAAGATATCAAAGATCCATATAATGACGCACTTTCAAAATGACACACTTCAGAGCAAATTTAAGCAACGTACACTCTGCTCAGTGCTTCCTGGTTTGTTGCTGGCAGGTGGATGCAAGTACTGCCTCAAGAGCTTGAGATCATTGCATCTGCTTTCTGATGAGCACTGTAAGGATGTGCATTACCTTCCAGGTCAACAAAAGGATATCTCACAGAAGCTTATTTTTTATAACCCTGGTACTTCAACTCCACTTTACCACCAGGGAAAAACTGCATAAGCTTTTCAAGCCTCACTTACTGCTTTGTCTCCAGGTACTTTCCTGCCTCCAGTTCAGCAGGAAGCATAGAGGCTTGCTCCTCTTCTTCAGCAGATCCCTCTGTGGCTCCAGGAGGTTTGGAACACAGATATCAATGTGCACCAGGTTTCTATTGCCCAGGAAACACTTGGCTACTTGGCCTGAATAGAAACATGTGTGTGTGTGTGTGACTTGTTCACATGGATTTCTGAAGCAGGTTATCACACTGGTGAGAATGAACACATACATATATTGCTTTGGCCTTTTTTATTACATAGGACTGAGCTTTTGCTTGAAAATACAGTCCAAAATTAATCAAAATAATCAAAACAGCTCCCATCTCCCTGGTAAAATAGCAACAACTGAAAAATACCCAGACCTTTGTGAAAACAGAGGAAATAAGACATCCAACCATTTAATTTATTTCAAATTAATTCATTATTAAAGGACTTTCGGTTCATGCATTTTATGATCTTCACAAGGTTGAGAAGGGTGGAGGCCAGTCTCAAAGTCTGCATTTTAAACCACCTACTGTCTTTCTCTAAAGATTGGGGAATATCACTTCTTCTCACAACCAAAGATTGTATATCTTAAATTACATATCCTAAATGGTATTGAAGCAGGGTCTTTCCTGACCAATCCTTCAGGACCCATGCAAAGAACTGTCTTTGCTTCTTAATTAAGGCAGCAATTCTTGTATCTTCACCTCTGAACATCGGTGTTCTGTTACAAGGGTAAATTCACTTGTTTTACACTCTTATCTCTGTAGCATCCATTAGTTTTCTCCATTATGTTTTAAAAAATTGAATCTTTCCTCTGGTACTGTGTCTATGCCAAGGATATGGTCTGTGACTGTGCTGTGACCACCAATAATGAAATAATTGGAATTTCCCAGATGAGTAAACAGTGCCAGATAGGAACCTGCATTTTGTTACACTATGTCTCTTGGCAGACCCTAAAAAAAAAAAAATCTGTTAGCAAGCCAAATTGCATTAGTCATTATCAGATTATGTTCTAGGATGTTGTGCAGGAGAAGCAAGGGGAGAATTCTTGTTTCCATCCTACTGAATTTGAGGTGAGCCTTGTAAGATTGCTATTTCCTAAGTTCAAAGCTGGAACAGGTGCAGAGGAAGCACTGCTGGGGTGCTCAGGGGAAAGGAGAACTCTGTTACAGGAAGGGAATTCAGAACCCCAACATGTTTTGCTTAGCAAAACACAGACCTGTGTTGTTGCTCTTTAAATGTACTTAAGAAGATAAATAGTCACAGAGACGTTTAAGCTGAAGGACAGTGCTGACCCAAAATCAACTGGACATAACTTACACTATGTTGTAAATAACCTAAATAAATTTAGATTGTAAATCAGAGGATTAGAACCCACTTTGGAAGGATGTCCTTTGTCAGTGGGCTGAGAGAAAGCGGAGGGAGGAGGAATGGCAGATAAGCTGCCATCATTTTAATGGGGTCAATAAATTTTTCCAAAGATATTAAAGAGCATGGGTTGTCTGTAACAGAGAGCAGACGGTCTGAAGGTGTACTGAAGTCCTTTCTAGTTGAGTATTTATTCCCTAATTTAAAGTCACCAATACCTCCTTGTACAGAATCAAAAAAACCCCTCTCCTCTGGTTCTTCTTGACCATGCTTTTATGCCCTCTAAAGCCCTTTACTTTTCCCTGACAAATTACAAATAGGAAATATTAAACATAAAATCTAGGTCACATTTTGTTGCTTCTTTGAAATTATTATGTGTATTTTAATGTCCATATAGATGAATTTTCATAGAACATTTTTTTTTCAGGCCTGAAAGTATGTTTATTTCACTTCCCATTTGAATTTTAAAATCTTTTTTCCATTTTATAAAAAGCTAGACCTTCATTTTCAATTTTTTAGTTCAAATAAAATAATTATCCTGTTGTTACTTTTTTGACAGCAAGAAGAATACATTTCAGATGAAGCACATATTTTATTCTATTTTAACTCTTTGTGTTTCCCTAATTGCAAGAAAAATTCAATGATGATCTTTTTACAGGCTCATAAATATTTTAGCGTAGATTTTCTGTTGGGGAAAAAACATCCAAGTGAAGGGTACAAGATTGGCAGGTTTGTGTCTTGTCTACACAAAGCTTTTATTTTCCTTAAAAAGTCTTGCTGTCGCTAGCATTAGTGTCTCTCCATCCGAATGCATTTGTTAAGCAGTCAGTAAATGATTAAGGAGCTGGAGGGGCTGATTTATGGAACAAAATTAATTGAACTAAATATGCATCACGCTGTTACGTGACAACTGGGAAGTGTGGGAGAACGACAGAGCTGTCTGTGACTACTAGGGAGTGTAAACTGGGAGCAGAGCAAAGGATTCACAGCCAGGTACAGCTGGGCCTTTTTCCTGACCCAGACTGCCCAGCACACTCCTCCTTGAGGGGCTCTTAGGGACCAAATGCCTGCGTGTCCCCCTGAAAACCCACACCAGGGATGCTTCAGGGTTAATTAGCTGTGAAGCCACCACACACTGGTGTGTTCTGTATCTACTGCAAAAGCTAATGGAATGACATTTAAAATTAGGGAGCAGTAGGTGGAAATAGCGAGAACAGAAAGGTTCCTTATGGCAAGATAGATTATTCTGAAGAATGGGCATCCAAGGAAAATTACAGGCAAGGGCCACTTCCTGGAAATCCTTAGGACTAAATTGGTCCTCAGACACAGGCAGCAGCACAGTGAAAGGATGGTAGTTCAGGAGGCATTCCTGAAATAGGTCCAATTGCTATGCTCCTGTGAAGAGAACTACATGCAGGTAACTTAACAAAATAACACCTGGGCCCATTTCAGCCTCTCTGGGAGCAGCTGGACTATGCTCCTGGGTCTTCGCTGCAGCTTGCTTGTCCAGAGCGCCTTGGTTTTTACCTGCTTGATTCTTGGCATTCCTGGTGCCTTTTCTTTTGAGTCTTTGAGTACTATTTCATTGTTCAAGCAGTAAGGGGGGGGAAAGCTGCTGATCGCTGGATGCCCACAGATTCATCCAGCATGGGGCAGGGCATTTTGCTGGGACCTGGCTGAATTTGCAGCACTGTGTTTCTTACCACTGCTGTAGGTTGTGTTTGCTCGATTGTCTTGGCTCCTCTTGGCTCTCTTGCTGAGAGATAATTGGGAACAGCAGACTGAGAGTTAGTAGTTTAAAGGATTTCCCAGAAATTCCATCTCCTGACACTGGCAAAATGGTGTTGTATATTCAGGATGTAATTAGCCCCGTGCACAGTGCCCTAGGTGGGAAATGGGCATTGTATAAGCCTGGGATGTGCCCTCCACTGCAGGGCAGAATTTACCTGTGCTGAAGACATCACAGAATCACACAATATTCTGAGCTGGAAGGGACCCACGAGGATCATTGAGTCTATCCTGGTAAGTATCCTGTTGGATACTTATGTACAGACAGCCATGTAGCTTTTTCCCAAGTTCACCAGATGAAAGACAGAATTTTACCCCCTCTTGGCTCCTTCGTCTACCTGCTGTAATTGTACTTTGCAAGTTTGAATGCTGTCCAAAAGTATTTCTAAGTGGAACAAAAATAAACATGCTTTTAAATATTTGATGTTGATACTTTAAGGGAGATTGACACATTTTGAAGAGGAAAGCAGCCTACAACACCTAAATTAAAAATAAATATTTATGTTCACATTTGTTCATCAGCTTTCCAAAATGTAAAAATATGTTTCATGTAGTTTTAAATAATGAAATGTGAAACAAATGAAAGATAAACTTTCTACAAGCTGAAAAGAAATAAGAAGACAAAGGCTTTGTTTATAGCTTAGACTTCAACGGTGCCCTTTGACAACCAATACAAATCTTAATTACAAATGGAATTATACATGTAAGAACTGCTCAAAACAAAGGAGTATTTTTTTTCTCTCTCTGGTTTTCTTTGTGATAGTTTTAATTAGCTGCAACTCTTTGAACAATCATAGTCCTTGACTGCTCCTCAGACATTGATGGAAGTTGTTAACTTCAAATGGCATCTCTAGGACTGCAGAAGTCTGGGTTTTCCTCTGAATAGTGTGCTACCCATTGCTAAATTTATTCTTTGATATATCAGGATTCTGCATACATTCCACTTAATTGAGAAGTGAGCATTGTCCAGTAGCATTCCAGTGATTGACATTAGGACACAATAAATTGGATTAATAGGCTGCAGCACCCTACTCACACTGGCAGAACTTTAATGGACTTCTCTAGTAAAGTAGGCAGCAACAGGGCAAATGTGTTTTGAAAAACAGCCCAGTTGAATTATATGGAAAAACAATCATTAGAAATAATGGCCAGCCGTACATGGCATTTTCCACATGTTAATCTGGAACGTGCCTTCAAAACAAATGGAGAGTGGAAAGGAAAAGTCAATTTATGTCTTCCCAGCTTAACTTTTTTTTTTTTTTTTCAATTCCCTGTGGCCAACCATTTAAAAGAAAGTGCCTAACAGAAATGGATTTAGAGAATTCTCTTCCATCCCAATGGAACAGCCTGATCCATGGGGGAAGCCCCAGTTCTGCGTCAGGTTCCAACCTTTCAGTGGGAAGAGAGGAGGGTGCCCTGAACCTGTGGGATCCATTAAAGTGAAGGGAGTCCCCATGACAGAACACCCTTGCCACAGTCTCTGAGGCTGAGGGTTGAGGTGTCACAGCCAGATTTATAATAAAAGGTGTCATTTCAATCTAGTCCTGAGGAGAAGAGAAAGTTTGTGCCTGGGATCTGTGACTCACTGTGCTTGGCAGCACTGCAGCCTTCATTCATCAGAGCTGTGTGGTGCCTCTGCCTGCATGTCCTCCCGTGGGACTGGAGGCATGGGCTGCTTGGGACAGAAGGGCATCTGCTGACTTCACAGGTTCAGGACATAAAGCTGGATGTATTTTAGAGCTGGGAGGAAGAGGTGGAGTATTTTTGGTGCCTTCCTCCACTGTGGAAAGTGTGTTAGTGAGGAATAGTGGGGAAATGCCTCAGAGAAATGTTGTGCAGCACTGCAATTTGGGCTAATTGCTTTTTAAATTTCAGCTTTTTTCAATAGGAAAAAGTGAAAAATTACTTATTATTGGTCATTATTACAAATGGATTAGAACTGCTCCATTTTATTTTAAAGTTTTTATTAAACATAAGCTGTGCCACAGAAGTTAAGTGAAATGACATAGAATACAGAGCCTAATCACTGGAGCATAACTTGGTCTTTCAGAGATATTGATCATAGGCTCACAGAATGGTTTGGGTTGAAAAGGACCTTAAACAGCATCCAGCTCCACCCCCTGCCATGGGCAGGGACACCTTCCACTATTCCAGCTTGCTCAGAGCCCCATCCAGCCTGGCCTGAAACACTTCCAGAGATGGGGCAAACTCTTGTTTATTGGTCAAATTTCAGACTACTCATGCTGAGCCAGAGAACAATGTCACTCTGATCTCCAGTGGGATGGAAAGGAGCAGCTAACACAGAGATTTTACTGGGGGAGTGGGCAGATACCTTCTAATGCTGCCTTTCAAACTTCTTTTTCAAACAACAGTTCAGGATGCAATAGTAGTTTAATAGTGGATGTCCTGCAAGAATTCCTGCAAGTCTCTTCTCATTTTTTTTTATTCTGATGCTCTATTGTCATTTCCTGCCTCTAAAGTCTAAAAAGAAAAAAAAAGTTGCAATTTTTAGCTATTGATTTTTTTTTAACTATCAGATTATCAGATGTTTATTAACTACTGGATATATTGCAGTGGCATCCAGGCACCATCCAGGAATCCAGGGTTTAGCAATCCTAGCAGTATAGGAAACCCAGAGAGAAGAGGAGACAGTCTTTTTCAAATTTAATTTGTATGCACTTGGTTCCTCAAGGTCTTCACAAGAGAATATACAGTAAAGCAAAGAGAGTACTTGGGATAAATTGGATAAATGTGCATATGTCCACTAGAAAGAAAAATTTCAGAATTTGCTTCTGAATAGACTAAACCTAACTGTTAAAATAACACATGCTCCTTTTGTTACTCTTATTAATATCTCTGGATTTTTTTTCAAGTTAGTAGAAAAATCATTCTGTTTAAAAAAAAATCTGTGTCTGTGAAAATATATACTGAAAATTATTCTCATCTCATTTAAAATAGTACAGCTTGCTTTCTTTAACTAGATTATGGCTGATTTCTACCACTTAGGTATGCTTATTTTTAAGGGTTCTTATTTTTACGATCCTTATTTTTAAAACCTGTTCAAGTGATGTCACCCTGCCCCTTAGCTTCAATGAGTTCAGGCTGTTGTATGCCATGATCTCTATAAGATTTTCAAGTTTTTGCCACTGTAAATGTCTTGTGTTTTTCCTTCCTATTAAAGCAAAGAACCGTGGGATTGCGATTCCAGTGGATTTGGACAGCCAGGTGAACACCTTGTTCATGAAGAGTCACTCCAACATGGTGCAGAGGGCAGCCATGGGCTGGAGGATGTCTACCCGCAGTGGACCTCGCTTCAAAGAAGCTCTTGGTGGGCCGGCCTGGGATTACAGGAATATCATAGAGAAACTGCAGGTACAGAAATAGCAAATGGCATGGGCAGGAGTGGGACTGTTGATATCTTATGTGTGCCAGATATGGAAAACACCAGAGACAGGCCCAGTGCATTTTTAGTGCTGGATGAGAGGAGCCACTGCACTTCTGGGTGCGGATGGCTGCAAAGGCTCAGCTCTTCAAGATCAGTATTTGGCTCCTACACAAGTCAGAGAGAGGTAGGAGGTATCACAGAATGAGCTGAGCTGGAAGGGTCCCATGAGGATCATTGAGTCCAACCCCTGGCCCTGCACAGGATGATCCCCAACAATCCCACCCTGTGCTTAAGAACATTGTCCAAACTCCTGGAGCTCTGGCAGCCTTGGGGCTGTGACCATTCCCTGGGGAGCCTGTTCAGTGCCCCAGCACCCTCTGGGGGAAGAACCTTTTCCTGATATCCACCGTAACCCTCCCCTGACACAGCTCCAGCCTTCCCTGGGTCCTGTCCCTGGTCACACAGAGCAGAGATCAGGGCCTGCCCCTCCTTTTCCCCTCATGAGGAAGCTGCAGAACAGCTGTGAGCTCTGACCTCAGTCTGCTCTTCTCCAGCTGAACAGACCAAGTGCCCTCAGCTGCTCCTTGTGTGGCTTCACCTCCAGGCCCTTCACCATCTCCATGTCCCCCGTTTGGACACTTACATTGTGGTGCCTGAAATTGCACACAATATTCAATTTGTGTTCTTCTTGAAGTTCTCCACAGAGCAGCATCTCCTTTCTGCCCTTTTATGGCCATGTGTCCTGTTCTGGCTGTAGAGGAGATACTGGAGGTTTTAGGTCATGTTTGTGTCACTGGAGATTGCCATGAGATACAGATCACCTTGTGCATGTAGAGCCTAAACAGCATGAGGGGTTTATGACCTGAGAAAACAGCAGGAGCCAGACAAATGGAGGGTGGCCCTAAACACCAAGGACGCAACACCTGAGGTGGCACATTAACTGTGTGTGGTGAGCATTGTTTTTCCAGGACACCATCATCCTCACTGTTGCCACAGGTTTTGTGAGCACTCCTGCAGAGGAGAAATTTGAAAGAGAGTAACAATGGGCACCTTGTCCCCCTTGCCCTGCGTGAGGAGTGGTGTGAAAAAAGGCTTGAGGTGGCTTCACAGCCACCTGGGCTGCCCAGGGCTCTTGCAGCTGGGCATCACACTGGGCCGAGCAGTATACCACGCCCAACTGTGTGACTCCACGGCAATTGTTGTAGTTCTCCTGCAGTTATGGATATTCTTCTGTCTCCCCCAGGACGTGGTGTCCTCCTTGGAGCAGCAGTTCACACCCATGATGCAGGCTGAGTTCTCAGTGCTGGTTGATGTGCTGCACAGCCCAGAGCTCCTGTTCCCCGAGGGCAGCGATGCCAGAATAAGATGTGGCGCTTTCATGTCCAAGTAAGTGGTGTGCAGAGGGGCCTGTTTGCTTCTTTGGGAAAGATGGCAGGGTTTTAACTTTTTCAACAGCATTTACTTCTGGTTTTCAGCAGAGACTTAAGCATGCAGGTGACCAAGTTTACTGCTGAAAGCTTAAAGTGAGGTCTTTTGATCCATATTGTATATTTCTCAGCAGTTTTGTTGTCTGGAAAGCATAGAGAGAGGGGTTGCTTGACTCACTTGCTAGAAATGGGATGTTAGTGGCTTGTTAAAATTGTGGCAGGCTCAACCTACTTCTGTTTTCTCAATGGGCTACTTTGCTGTTGCATTTCACCAAATCTACAACAGAATCTTAGATTTTCCATAGCATAATTTTCAAGAATTCATAATGAAGAAGTGGGCTGCTCAAGGCTCGTGGGTTTTTTGTTGCATTTTTTTTTTTTGATACAGCAAATTGATATTTTTATTTTAAACTGCCAACAGGTCTTTGAAAATACATTTCACTGGGACCCCTATCTGGTCTTGAATTATTAGATGTTTTATTTGCAGTCTGTGCATTGGAATAGAGTCTTGCAAATTTTTTATTAGTCCTCAAGTGACATGCCCTCCCTGCCCTTGAGAAACTATAATTTAAACAGAGATAACTTGGGGGAAATGAATGCATTTGGCAGCCCTCCTGATTCCTTGGTTATTTGCATATTCTGCAGAGGTAGCATTATAACAATATAGTTTATATGCTTGGAAAAATTAGAAAAAAAAAAAATTAAATTTTGAGATTATTCCATCCCATGTCCTCTGTCCAAACTCCCATTTGAAACTAGCATCAAAATGCAAAAAAAAAACAACACACCCAAAACCTGTCCAAGGCCTTCAGATTTCCTCCTTTCCTATTTTCACAAACATTTCTCCAGCAATGTGTGAACCAGTGCAAGGACCTGTGCACAGATCTGTTCTGCACAAAGACAGAAAGGCTGCTTCTGGTATCGGCTTCAGCTGACTGAAATGCAAACTCCTGTCACAGTCATAGCTGGAGACAGAAATGGACCATGTTTTCTGGCTTGTCAAGTGGTTGTGTGAATGTAAACAACAATTATGTTTCATCCAAATATCTGTATTTCTGAACGTTTCCATGTAAGGTTTTTTGGAAATCATTTTGGCTGAATACCATTTGCTAATTATATCATAAATATATTATAACCATCATAAAAGTTGGAAGGTGTAAAGGTTGTAGCTTTTAAAGTTTGCAAGATGCATGGTGAACACTGGTTACCTTTAAATAATGGTTAAATTAAGTTACCTTTAAATAAAGAAAGGATGAAATAGCAAGTCTGGATCTTAAACTGTAAACCCTCAAAAAAAGTGGATGTAGAAATCTGTCTTCTGTATGGGCAGTACGATATGCAAATTGACACCAAAATCTCCCAACATCTTGAAAGTCCCATTTCCTTTTTAATTATGATTTCTCTTGACCACTTTTATTTCCTTTCCTTGAGGAAAAATATAGTGATGGGCAATTTTTACATAAAGAAATTGCAGCATGGCTTAGCAACAATGTGCAATGCTCTTTTAGTTTTAATGTTTTACTTTCAGGTTGATTAATCACACAAAGAAGCTAATGGAGAAAGAAGAAAAGCTCTGCATTAAAATCCTTCAAACTTTACGAGAAATGCTTGACAAGAAAACCAACTTTGCAGAAGAGGTACTGCTTCCACTTTAATATTAAATATGGAACTAACAGCATGGTGTTAATAACAGAATCTGACATGATTTCAGTTTTGTGCATGTCTTGGAGATAACCTGGTGTCTTAGGAACACCGTGGTAAGGTAGCAAGTTGGTTTGGAACAAAGAAACTCTCTGCCTTACATAGTTCTGTGTGAGGGACTTGATAAGAGTCAAGGCAAGCAAGATGAAATGAATTAGCAGTGGCAAGTATTACTATGCATAATTATTATATATTGGATATTCTCTATTTCTGGAGATTAGTCTTAATTTGTCACACCCCACTTTACCATAAAATCAGCGGAAATATAGGGATTTTTAATTGCAATTGTACAGTTTTTCCCTGCTGCCTGTGGTGCCAGACTTTTATACTCCACACACTTTTTAATGCTCCCAAATGTGTGAAAGGAAATCTGCAATGTTTAAGCAGAGCTGCCAGTTTTGGGAAGAAGTGACATAGTTTGTACTCCGTAAGTGTCTAATTATTTCTTGCATTCCTCTCTCCCCTCATTGCCCAGTTTTCTCTTGCAAAACCAAGTCTTTCAAATGCCTCTTTCATTTTTCCTGTTCCTTTGGCTATCAGTAGGCAGATTCACATGTAGATGTCAGCTGTCCCTGTTCTTTCTGAGCCCGATCCCAGTGTCTTTTGTGTAATTTCCTCTTATCTGTATTTCTGGGTATTTCCCCAAACCCTTTCAGCATTATTCACTCTTAAATATGAATCATGGAGTTATCATCTAATTTCTCAGTGCTGACATCAGACCTGCCCTGTGAAAAAATAACCAGTGTAAGCAGAGGAAACCAACCCCATCCTCACCTCCTGCTCGAAGAAAACTGTGGTTTGGCCTGGGCAGACAAATTCTTTTTTAATGTCGTAAAGAGAATTTCACAGGGGAAGCAGATATTATTATTCTTAATTATTATTCATATTTATTCTAATAGCATTCTGGGTGCATAACACCACTGCATCACATGGGAAAAATAATTTGCTTTTGTAACTGACCTTTGCCAAACCTCTCTAAAATAATGACATAGACCCACCATAAGTTAACCTCATCTCAGGACTACAGGGGAAGAAAAAAGACAACACTTTTAATGTAGGACTTGAAACAAGCAAGAAGATTTTCTTGTTTTAGTTGCTCCTTGTACCCTGCTTTGGCTGCTGATAAAGGCAGACAGAGTTAAGGGAGGGAATTCCCATCAGAAGGAATGTGCTTCATAGGTTTGTAAGAGCTCTGCTTTTCAGGAGTGGGTAAAGGAGGTGTATTCCCAAATCCCTCATGTGACCTCCATCTTGCATGGTGGGTGGAAAAGTTCTTTCTAAACAAAATTTCTCCCCCTTGCTTCCTCTGGAGTCCCATTGGTTTTACACTGAGGAATGTGATGAATCAGTGCAAACAAATATGTGAATAAACAAGCTTGGATATGTTTTGCAAGTGCTTCTCTGGCTTGCTACTCTTATGAGTCATTGTTCAATGCCATGGACTTCAGAACAGTAAAAATAGCACAATGAATAGCCTCATGTGCGTGTTTCCCATCTTTTTTTGGGCTGTGATCTCACTGCCTGCAAAGTTATTCAACTGTGGTATGCAGATATTAAAAAAAAAAAAAAAGTAATAAATACATAATGGTCATAACCAGAACAAAGCTACAGAGGGACGTGGGACATTTTGACAGGAAGCCTGAGTTTGCTGATCACCCATCACATTGTATTTTCTGTGATAAACCTGACAGAAATGGTCAACGTCCAGTTTCTGCAGACTTTCCCACTGTGAGAAAGTAGGATGAAATAATGAAATAAAATTTCCTCCTCTCTCTTCATGTTAATTCCCACCACTGAGCCCCTTCTACTGTCTTTGTCCTTCGTTTGACCACTGGAAGGTAGCCTATGTCATTTGCTGAAGAAACAGGAGGCAAAATAGGAGTAGGGGCTTATTTCACTGATTTTATACCTATTCCTGCATCTACTATGTCAACTCTATTGTTGCATCTCTGGTTGGTGGTGAGTTTCAGGTCTCTGGTGCTCTCCTGGCTCCACATCCTTGGATTTCTTGGCAGTCATCCTGCGAGGCAGCACTCACTTGTGCCTTGTCTTGCTTAGCACCATGACATCTAATCATGCTGGGAATCAAAGTTCAATTTCAGAAGTTTGATTTAAGGTATATAAATGAGACATAAAACCTCCTGGCTATTGATTTGCTTTCATAAGTAATTGTGGGTGATTATTGCAATCTCCTGGGAGTTCTACATTGAGTCCTAGCCCTGTTTGTATTGATTAGGTCACCAACTGGAGTGAAACCTGATCTACAGCCCCTCTCTTCCAGAACAGCATTAAAACACTTGGGGAAAGCAGCATGTAGGGGGGGCTCACATTGGCCTCTGTTCAGATAACTACTGCAGTATCTAAATGAATTTATCTAAAGCTTGCTTCAGACTATTTGAGAAGAAAAG
Source organism: Hypocryptadius cinnamomeus (assembly GCA_013400635.1). NCBI lineage: Eukaryota > Metazoa > Chordata > Aves > Passeriformes > Zosteropidae > Hypocryptadius > Hypocryptadius cinnamomeus. Next base: position 18,700 of record VYZP01030576.1, on the reverse strand, counting down.
CAGAAGGGACAGAAAGGCCTGTGCTTGGACTAAATGTGCCCCATCTATATTTGGGTTTAGAATCACTGGCAGTTTTTATACCCATTTTGCAAAACCAGAAGGATCTTGGACTGGGAGTTTTGAATTTATTTAGGCATATCTTTTTGTGTTTCACCCCCGTGTTTGATTTCAGTTTAATTTCTGTGTGAATGGTGCATCTAGACCTATTTATACACCTCAGTTTGAATCTGAGTAACATTTCCAAAAGCACCTGAAACATGTAGACTTTTGTGTGCTCACCTTGCAAATGATTGGAGCAGTTTAAAATCTTAGCATTACCTTGCTGCCCTGCTTAAAGTGTCTGTCCATACAACAGAGCTGCTGGGCCAGGAAGGGTGGTCCAGCATCTTCAGAGAGGGTTCAGAAGCTTAAATTAAACCTTCCCCAGTGAATTGGATGAAGTTGTTGAACTCCTGATCTAATGGTGCTCATGTGGACTTCTTGCCTGACTCCTTCTGCTGGCATGGCAATGCCTTGGGTACGGACAACCTGCTGATTTCTCAGCTGTTCATAAATCAGGTCAGCACCTCTGGGGGAAAAATATCCTCTCTTCTACCATATCTGATCAGATGTGCTAGTGGATGGTAGGGGTGTTACAGAATGTGGCAGAATTCAGGCCTGTGTGCCCTTACCTAAGGCAGCTCCTTTGAGAACCACTACTGTAAATAAATGGAACCCCTTCAGGAAGGGGTGCCTGTGCTGCACAGCTCACACTTTATACTTTTTCTTCCTCTTTTAAGTGTTGAACTTCAGTATAAATAATTGAAAACTGCATTTTTAAGTGTCAGTAGAACAAGACTCTGTAAGCTGCTTAATTGTCAGAAATAAGTAGTTGCACTTTTTGCCTTCTTTGGAAAAACTCATGAAAAATGTTGGGTTTTCTCTTAAACATTTGTACTAGTTCATGATTTAAAATCATAGAAGTAGCTTCATGGCCTTTTGTTTTGCAGGGTTAATGTTTCTGCATTCAATTTTAGATATGAAATGTAAGCTATCCTCTCCCCTTTGTTTGCAGGAACACCACCAAATATACACGTGAAAGAAACGGTACAGCTTTGGTGGAAATACAAATGTATCTTATTCCTGTAAGATGTGGTCCCAGATATGGCCACTGCTGGCTTTTGGTCATTTTGTGCCAGAAGAACTGATCTTTTCATGTGGAGCTGTTGACAAAACTCCAGTGAGTTTGTCAGAAGCAGTTGTGCCAGTTTATTATTGTATTGATCTACCAGGCAAGCTGAAGCCAGGGGAGCTGCAGGTCTTTTTCTGCTGGGGTAAATGGCCTCAATGGGTTTTAGAAGCCAGGAGATTTTGGAAGCCACTACAGTGTCCCTGCACTGCAGCTCATTGAATCACATTCTCAATTTAAACTGCATTCTATTCTATAGCCTCATCTTTTCAAGATGATTTGACTTATTTGCATGTGCAAATTAGGCAGCGTTCAGATAAACAGCATTTGTAGGTGAAAAAAAAAAAAGAGGAAAAAGAGAATAATTCTGAAAATGTGTTGCTTGCTGAATGTATCATACCTCAAAAGAATGCTTCTTTTAAATGGGAGAGCAGGATCCAAATTCCTTTATTTGTGTTACTACTCACATTTTGGGTTAGTGGCACTGCAGGCATTTTGAAGAATTACATTTATTTTTTCTCTGTTTCTGCTGTCAGTTTTATTTGTGCTGATGTATGAAAATACCTGTGCACTGGTCTGTTTTTCCCTGTTGTCAACAGGCCATTCTCCTCACTAAGCTCAGTGTGCCTGCGAAGTGACAGGGGGTCAGAAACACCATAGGAGAACATGCATGCTCAGTGCTGTTTGTACTGAATTTTTTTAAAAATCACTTATCTATTTTAGCTGATAAAGGACACTTTTGCAGGGTACTGCATTAAAAACTCACTCCTTAGCAAACCAGCTCACAGGGAGGGAGTGGAGGTGCAGGGAGGAAGAATGTTTGGTTATCTCCAGCAGTGCCAGTCTGGTTGTGGACCAGCACTTCTGGTATAGTCAAAAAACTGCTGTTGTGGCTTTGTCATGGGAGTTAAATGATGAGTGAAAACTCAAACACAAGTGGGACAAACCCCTCGGTCTTGGAGATGCTTTGTGTGAAGGTGGTAATCAGCTGCAGAACCAAAGCCGCCAGAAATTCATTGCAGCCCAGGATTCAAGCTTTGCTATTGCCCCGAATCCTCTGAGCTAGTAATTGCAGTGGCAGGAGCACCAGAGCTTTCAGATATGCAAGACTAAACACTGGACATGGTCAGAACCTGAAAGTGTGGTAATTTCTCATTAGACCCATGCACTGGCATTTTACAAAAGAGAGAAAACCTACAGAAAAATAAATGAGCACAGTTTCACTTTTTTCCCTCTAGGCTTCAAGCTGGGATAATTAAGCAAAGGGATACCAGGAGGCATGTGATGGTGTTGTTTGTTCTAGCCAGGTGTTGTTAGCCACAGTGCTCAGAGCCTTAGGCCATCAGCCACTGTTGTGTTGTTATTGCTGCACATTTCTGGAGCTGTGACAGGCAGCATCAACCAGAACATTCTGAATTAGCATCTCTCATCTTTGGGGTACCCCTTTTCCCTCCTGTGATGTGCATTGTTCTGGGCTGAAAGGATTGTTCTGGACTGAAAGGACAGTGATGCTGGACAGCCCCAAGATATTCTGCTGGATTTTTGATCACGTCCATTTGTTGCCGATGCAAAAACCTATGAGAACTGGGTATATGAAAAATGTGACTTATTTTTAAGAGGATTTTTTTTTCCTAACAGAAACTAACAGAAAGAGATTTGCTCTAGCTTTGGCTTGTTACCTGCTTGTGTCACCTTCAGAAGCCTGTTGAGAGCCACTGTGCTTGGGCCAGTTGTGAGGCACCTACAGGGGTCTGTGCCATGGGTGGTTTCAGGCAGAATGCATTGCCCTTGTTGAGCTGGACAAGAACTTAAAACTCAAAGTCGTGTATCAAGGACAGGTCATTCAGGAGACAGCCCTCCGGACACCCTACAAAGTGCAGGTCCTGATCTAGTGAAAGGCAGGAGCAGTTTTAAAACTGCTGCAGGGGCAGTGAGCACAGGCCGAACTACATTGCAGTCATGATTTTGCCCTCTCTTTAATATGCGTATTTGTTAACTCACTATGATGCAAATCAAGTATCTCCAGAGACCTAAAGGTACTTCTGTCTCATGTGATACTTCAGTGAGCAGTGGTGCTCACTACTCTCTGGTATTTACTCTTTTTTGTTTCAAAACCTTGGTTGTTTTTCTTTTGTTTATTTGTTCTTCAAGTCACAAACAAATCTAATGGCAGGATGCCCAGGCTGTAAAAACACATGGTTGTTAACACATTTCATCCAAAAGATTGTAGTCTCTCAGCAGGTCATGTTTATCAAATTTTAAGATTATGGTATCTTGTTATCCAGTTTTCTTTCAGATATGTTAAGCCCCAAATCCTGACTGATAAATTATTTTGGAACTTATTTCATCTGCCTTTCTCACATACATCATCTCTCCTCTAAAGGAGCATCTGATGCTGTAAAATACTTTTTGTAGCTACTGATTAAGACAGCATTAACCAAACCAATAAAACTGCAGTAGCTTGTTCCTTACTCTGAACTTCAAATGACCAATTTCTGCTCTGGAATTTGCCCTTTACACAGCCTATGGGACATAGGGGGTTTGCCCTTCTTATTTCACATTAACACCTTCCTATTGATGTGATCTTAAGAAGAGCAAACCAGCAAGAAAATCTTAACTGCCTGCAAACTGTTTGACATCCTTCTCTATTGATATTGCTATTCGTTAAAAACAAATAAAAAGGAGTGCAAGAGAAGAGAGCTGTTTAATAAATGAAACTGTTAGAGCTCTGAGGATGATTCATCTCACTCAGGTACAATATTCATGGAACTCATCAGGTCCCTTTTTGTGAACAACAGCTACTAGATTTTCTTGTTGTTTTGAATACAGGTGAAATGAATTTCACTAAAAACTTCAGTACATCTGGAAGTTAAATTCCATGCTTACTATAGCTCTTTGAATCAAATTCTACATCATGAAGATATCAGGATCAAGGTTTTCTCCCTGATTTTATTTCTATATTTTAAATATGAATAAAGCAGATTTTTAGGAATTTAGTGGAAGGTTCTAGCAGATCTTAGATAGAAAAGGACTAGGTAAATGACCAAAGATATGTTGTAAGTTAATATGTAAAATGAGGCAATAGTTTTATCATATGGTTCATATCTCCAGGTGTGTGGAGTTTTGTGTGAGGATAGATTCATAAATATAAATATTTATTTTAGATTATTTATTCCTATTCCTTCTCTTTCTCTTTTACCTCCATGGTGGAGTTATATTAGAAAATAAATATTAGAATGTTAATTTGGTGTGTTAGCATATTGTTTTGTTTTTAATGGAGTAGATGGTCTTGTTTAGAATGATATGTGTTAATGCTCTCAGAGTTACTTAACAGGAATAAAAACATAATTCCCATGGCCACCCTAATTTTAGTGACTGGTGGTTGTTCAAAGTGCCCAGTTGACATCCCAAGGAGCCTTTGTGCTTATTGGCAGAGCAGGAGCAATTGACATGGGTGCAACAGGGTTTTCCATACTCCGGGAGCAGTTACACTGAGGTGGGAAGGTAGTTCAGAGGAACATGTGAGAGAAACAAATTGCAGGCACCCTGATGTTTGGGATGGTTGCAAGGTTTTTTGGGAGTTAGGAGAATAAAACTGCATAAACCTTTTTCCTGACTCTGATTCTGGAAGATGTTCCTCCCCACACACTTCCCACTCCCTTTTCAGAATTAATTCCTATATGAAAAGGCCACATTTATGGGCATTTTCAGTACCACTGCCAGGTAATGGTTATAATTCTTGCTGGGAAGCACAGAGAGTGTTGCAGTATCGCAGAGACCACAGTGTGGCAACTGTGGACTTCTCAGAAACATCTCCTGTCTGTGGGAGCAGGTCAGCTGCTGCTGCTGCTGCTGCATGGCTCAATTCCCACAGCAGGCAAATGTCTGCAGTAGTTGTGGAGAGGCCAAGAGAAAATGTCTCCTTTGGTTTTGAATTTCCTTGGAAGGGGAAAAGGGTTCTTTGTTTTCTGGGTGGTTTGGAATTTTTTTTTGTGGTTTTGGTTTTGGTTTGGTTTGGTTTGGTTTGGTTTTTTTTTTGCCGTTGTTGTTGTCTATCACAAATTTGCTGCTGCTTTATTTAATATGTTTGAGCGACAACCCTGTTTGTACTTTGCAGTCTCACCAGAGATAGCAGTGAGCAGAATTCAATGCCTTGTATTAAGGATGGCCAATGAATATTTATGATAGACCTAGGGAGCCAGTAATAAAAAATGAAATTGGCATGATGCCACTAGATCCAAATCTTTGATCTCTGTTTTAAGCGAAAATACAATAAAGCAGGGGATAATGGACTCATTATAATGGAATGGTTAGTTATGGTTACTTAGGGCAGCATGAATAGGTGGCATTACATAAACTGCTCTAGTCCAAGATTTACGATCCAGAAATGTGTTTCAGGCACTGAGTTTCTACAGAAAACATCCATTTATGATATTGTTCTGGTTTAGTCTGTCCATGCACAAAGAATCGAAGATACATCCCTTTCTGATAGCAGGATGGGGCATTCTCTTGCCTTATCAGGGACAGCAAAAGCCCTAAGAACCATCAAGGCCCTTCTCCTTGACCTCTTTCTATGCTTCTGCTCCTCATCCATCACCCTGTGAGCAGGTAGAGGGAGGGCTGGGCATTGCACAGGGGTGGAAATTAGATTCCACTCCCTGCCCAGGCTGTCTTACCAGACCAGGTGTGAAGGGACACTTGGGGTCGTCAGGAGAGAGGGGACAGCTGCCGGTTTGGCATCACCAGGAGCACACAGGGGTGGTGGCTGGAGATGTGTGCCACAGCTGGCTGCACCCACCTCCACCAGGAGCAGGGAGAATCTCCTGCAGAGTGCTGAGACAGCTCCTGGGAAGCCTAATGAAGGAGCTGGTATTTGACAGAGATGGGGAGCAGGAGCAAGTGAGCTATTTTTCTTTTTAATGGTTGCAATTACTTGCTTAACACCCCTGCCACAACAAGCAAGATGCAGAGGAGGGCTGATTCCAGGCTGTGGATGAAAGCTGATCCCAAGGTCTCTGTCTAGCCAGGCAGGAGGAGGAAATGGAAACTCACTGTTTTCTGATTGGTTTCAAACTGATGTAATTTCTAAGGGACTTCATCACTAATGACATCTGGCAAGGGATTCGTCTGTAATGTGGCCCATCTCTCCCTTTTCAAGAAAAAGAAAATATATGCTATATTGAACTTTGGAAAACAGCTATTAAGCAACCACAGTAACAGCTTCTGATAGGTTTTTGTTGGTTTTTTTGTGGTTTTTTTTTTTGGTCTGATGAGGATTTTACCCACCATGTTTGGCCTTGGAGGAGTGCCTGGATGGTATTGCCAGCTGGAATTGTCAGAGCTGCTTTGTCTTCTGTCCCAGGAAAACAGAAGCCTGGCGGGCAGTCACTCTTGCTCTTATATCATATCCCTGCTTAGTCAGAATTGCCAGCCCCAAGCACTGAAAACCCTGAGTCAGGCCACAAACAAATCACAAGATTTGGCTTGAAAATCATGAGATTTTTTAATTACAAATAGTTTATTTGGGATTTCTCTGAGTCTTTAGATTGTCTGTTCTTCCAATTCTACTGTACAAATCCCAGAGTTTGAAGTATGCTTTGCTGAATTATGCATGTGTTTATTTACTGAAATAAAATCCAGGTTCCTTTATGGTACCTGACCTCTGCAGTCTGTGGGGAAAAGACCAGAATACTCAGAGCTCACATTAGGGGATCCTTTCTACTGCCAGGGGTGCCAGCAAGAGGCACTGCTGGCCCTCAGCTGGGGCACAGGGAAATGTGCTCATCAGGGTGGGACTGGCGTTGTTAACTCCAGGTACAGAGCTGTCACTGGGGGTTGGGAACAGGGTCTTGTCACTCTGAAAATTCCTTTTGGCAGACTTGTCCAAAACATTTTGTCCCCAATTACAGTGACACCAGCAAAGTCTCCTTATAGTCCTTTTTTGTGCAAGCTTTTTACCCTTCCCCCTGTTTTTACTACTTTTCTCCTCTTTCTTGCAAAAACCTTGATTTTTTGACTCCTTAGCTGTCTACAGTAGCATTTGTGTCCTATTAGCCCTCCATCCAGTAGGGTTGGCCACCAGTCTGCCTGTCTCTGCTGCAAAAGAAATTTAGATAACCTTAACTCTAAGGTCTTTCAGTTTTAAGACTCCTTACTGCTTCCAGAGGAACAACAAACTTCCCTTGAACCAGGTGTTTTCTCAGCTGTGACCAGTTAGAGGTTCCCAGCTCTAAGGTTCCTCCCAGGCTGCTTTACTGGGTGCAGTTCAGCATTTTAAGAAACCAAACTCTTCTAAATATACAAATATTTGACTGTGGCTCTCTAAAAATGAAAACCTTTGCATTTAAACAAATGCTGGAAGCCATTGCACATCGTTGGGAAGTTCTGCTTTTACAGTTTTTTCAAAGGGGCTAAAAAATGTTCCTGGAGAACAGACTGTGCAGCCTGAGTATGCTTAATTTTGCAAGAAGACCCACATTAACTAGGTTGCTTTTGTGAGGCAGAGGATGTTAACAGTGGTAATTCACTGCTAGCAATAAAGTGTGGGCTGGTCAGTAAATTCACACAGGATGGCACAGAGGATTGTTCTGGTTATATGTCACAGCCTTTATTAAATTTGCCTTGGTTGTTGCTGGCCCTTTGTTGTAGTTATGATAATTCTCACAATAAAACCAACCATAAGGACTTAGAAAGGGCTGTTTGAAAAATGGAAGTTGAACCATTTCTTCTTTTCCTTCATATTTAATTAGTCTTACAGCAAATATCATCATACCTGGGAAAACCTCAGATTTTATTGTTTGAGTTTGGATTTTTGTTCTGTGTGGGGAACTGTTTTCATGAAGAAAAAAATCCAAACAACCCAAAACATCAGTCAGAGCAGCAAGTTTAGGAGATCACTTGGGGTTGGGGTGTGCTTAGACAGAAATGAGTAATTTGTACTGCAGAAATCTGGGCAAAGTGGTACCTATTTGTGCCTGTGCAGGGCATCAGGTGAGAGCAGTGCTGGCTGTGTGTGGGCACAGGGCTGGGAGGTGGCAGCTGAACTGGCTCCTCCTGGAGTCCCACCTGATGCTCAGCCAGGCTGCTGCGAAGGGTTTGCTGTCCCCAGTGTGGTCTGCAGGGAGCCACTTGACTTAGATGAAGCTGTTTATATATAGAGATTATTTCCATACATGCAATACTGAAAGAGCTTGTTTTAACTCAGTAGCAAATTCTAGCACACTGGTACTCTAAATGCAGGTCTTTTACTTCCCTTTTTAAAGGAAAAAAAAAGTAAAAAAAACCCCAAGAAGTCAGCTATTTGATATATACTTTAATTCATCGTGTATTTAACCTATTTTTAAAATTATAAACAATTTGAAACTAAAGAAACAATTCCTTTGTCTCTTTAAACAAATTCTTTCCTATTTTTGCACATGCTTTTTCCTTTTTCATTATTTTTTCCCCTGATTTTTAGCTGAAGAAAGACTTTATTTGGGAGCAGGAAAGGAAATGTTGCTGGAATGTTTTCTTTTGATCTACCCTACAGTTTATGGCTTCTGTGTCTTAAGTTCAGTACTTTGATCACTATCTGTCTGTTTTGCTGCTAAGCCTTATGCAGTGTGATGTTACTATTGAGCCAGCTGGGGCTCTGCCCCCTGCAAGAACCATGAGGTAGTAAAATCAGAGTAAATTAAAAGAGTGTTCTCAAGCCTCTTCTGCATAATTCTCAACTCTTAATTTCACAGCTGAAAAGTGGCTGCTTTCTTGCCACTGCCGTGCCTGTCCAGCTCCATCTTCCAGCAGGGGCCTCCAGAGCCTCAGGAGGTGGCAAAGCAGCACCAGGCAGCTGCAGCCCTGCACAAAGGGGCTCTTTCACACACGTTCCTGCTACGAGAGCACATGTGCAGCTAAAACAAGTTCCCCTGCCCATCTGACTTGAGCAACAGCTACCCTGGGGAAGCTCTTTTTTTTTTTCCTGAGATTGGTCAACAGATATATTGCCCTAATGCTTGTTTCTGACTCGGTGAGCGCTGTGTTTAGGCCCAGAGCTTTGGTAATTCTAAATTATTTTGTGGTGAGGAGGGTTGCTGAAGGACAAGGGAAGGGAACTGAGGTTCCACCTGACAGGCTACTCAAGCACAGCACTTCCTCTTGCACTGAGCTTGCTGCACAGGGAGGTACCACCCCTGTGGACACGTGTCAGTGCAGCACAGGGTACTTTCTAGGTAGCACAAGCTCACTCCTGTTTTGGGCTCCTCTCCAGGGGCCTGAGTGACTCACCTTGAGAGAAGGTCTCTCTGAAAGTGGAAGCAGGACTTTGCGTATGACAGTGCAGAACCTCACAGGTTGGCAGGGCGCCCATCTTCTCCTCCCTACATCAAGGAGTGTGCTCCTGGGCTTTGTGAGTGAAAGATTTGTTTGGGGAAAAAATGGGATGAAGTCTTAAAAAAAATTAATTTATTAAGCTTGGCTTACTGTGTAAATTCTTATTCTGAAGTTGGCTTCTATTGGAAAAAAACATGCTTTTAGAAATTTGCTGCAATGTTGGCATACGCGAAAGGAGCCGCTTCTTGAGTTGTACAGACTCCAGAGACTCTTCCTGCTGTGTTGGCCAACTTGATTTGCAATGCCTGTTCTCCTGAAGGTGGATTTCTGGGTCAAGGTGGCTCCAAAAATCTGCAACCCAAGGGGGTGATCCAACAAAAGACAAAGCAGAAGACGTTCTATGGAGCACCCTCCCCTACAAACATGCCTGTGGCACACAGGTACTGCTGCCCAGGGTGTGTGGGGTGGCTACCATCTTCAGAGGCAGCCAGATGGATGTTGGTTAGGAGATCTGGGGCATGTGTTAACCTCAGACTCCTGTAATCCATGGCTGTCATACCTGTGGAAATGTTTATATCCATCATACCTGCATGCAAACCTGCATCTGGTGACACTGGGAGGGACCCCCTTGCCTGGAGGGCATGTGGCTTTGACACGGGGAGGAGCATGTTTTATCCCCAGCAGCCAAATACCACTTGCCTTGTTTGCAGAAAATCCCTCCGGATGACACTGGAGGCATTTCAAAACCCACCTGGACGCGTTTCGTTGTCACCAAGGCGGGGGGTTGTACTGGACGAGCTCTACGGGTCCCTTCCAGCCCTAACAATCCTGGGATTGTGTGAGTGATCAGCGAGGTGACAGGAGAGGCCGGTGCCCAGCTCTCCGCACAGGTGCCAGAGGCTGATTTGGGTGTGAGCCCCGGCAGCAGGAGGGGGCAGAGCGGTGCCCCAGCGCTGCCCCCGCGGGTAGCGCGCTGTACCGGGGGAATGCGGGCCAGTGCAGGGCACCGGCTTCCACCTTTCCAATTGGCCCCCGCGCTGTAATCGCCTTTGCCCGGGCAGCGATTTAATGAGCTGTTTGGGCATGTGACCGCGGCGCATGTGAGCGGGGCCGCCGGGGGTGGCGCGGGCGCTGTTATGTAATGGGCGCAGTGTCTGGCTCCGTGCTGCGGCCCCGAGCCCGCGGGGAGCGCGGCCCCGCCGGCAGGAGCGGAGAAATGGCTCCCGAGCTTCCTGCGGGGCTGCATTTGCATGGAGCGCGCATCCACTGCGCCGCCCGAGGGAGCCGCCAGTCGCGCTTTATGTAACGCGGCGGGAGCGGCAGCAGCTCCGGGGGACGGTCGGAGCCCCTGCTCCTTCCCTTGTGCCACAAGAGCATGGAACGTGGTTTTATTTATTAACCTGCTCCTCTCCCGCTCGGCCGCCGCTTCGAGAAGGGGTTCCGCAGGCAGCAGAGGTGCCTCCCCGTGTTGCTGGATGCGGGATTTGGCAGAAGATGCTGGAGTGCAGGCACTGAGGTTTGGGCGTGCAGGTGGTTTATGAGGAGTTCTCGTAAATTATTTTGTGTGTGACTCCCCGGTGGCATTGCACGGGGGTGCCTGTGTGAAGCTGCAGATTTTCTTGTCATCAACCTCTCACCTTTTATGTAGTTCTCTGGAAGAAAACAAACAAACAAACAAAAAACCCCCAAACCCAAAACAACAACAAAAAAAAACCCCAACAAGGTCCTGTGACTGTGGGAGTGAAAAAAACCACACCATATGTGGAGCATCTGGGACAGCTTTAAATTTCAGTAACAATTTTTATTGATAACCAGCTGAGGAGCATATTGATATAGCAGATCTGACAGATAGAAAAGTGCTTCCCCCATCCCCACCCTGCACCATTCACCATTTCTCCAAAGTACCATTTGAAATCCCATCCTTCCTCCTCTGGTGGAAGCTGATGTTCATTGTCTTGCCCTTGAAAAGAGCAATAGTGCTGCCCAGGAGCTGTGAAGAAACCAAACCCTCTGAAATGTTGAGCTGTATTAAATCTCCCCTACTTTCTAAGGGCCAGAATATACTGCTTACAGGCAGTCTGATTGCATGGCAGTCAAAACATTTTTCTCTTAAACATTTTCCCTGCTACCACTACAGTAAGAAAATGGCTGTTTATAAAGCTATGCTTGCAACAGACTCCAGTGCTGTTTGATAAGATCTGGTTGTGCATCTGGGGAATATTCAACAAATAATACCACTTTATATGATACAGATTCTATTTTCCTGTATTTATTGTATTTCCAAGAGGAAGTTATTGTTGGAGTTGTTTTTGTATTAATAAGCATCACAGAACAGTGTTTTGTTTTGGTGGGTATAAGGTTTTTGTCTTCCCTTCTGTTGCTTTTCCTCTATTCTTTCACTTCACCTCCCTATACACAGCAGACTCATGTTTAAATATACATTGTTATGTATAGTTACATAACTCTGTCTTGCAAGTGCTGGAAAATGATCCCTGGCTTTATCTTCTGAGTATTTTTTAAAATTAATAGGTTTTGTGTATAATCTAGCACAGTCAAAAGACAGAGGGAGGCATGCTGCTACTACATAAGGATAGTTTCTCACAAATCAGAACAAAAATAACTGAAATTATACCCCAACAAATATCATATGCTGTGCTTTTGCTAGCCAGTGAGTCTTAAAACCAAAGAGTATAAATGTTTGCTAATGAGTGGATACTGAGTTGATTTAATGAGTTGGTGACTGCTCATTATCATCAGAGAATTTAACTCGCTGCAGCAACTCAGAAAATAAACGAGTACAGCTCAGGCTGGACTGTGTTGTGAGCAAAATGAGAACTTCTCCTCTCTGCAGCTTTGGCAATCTTTGGTTTTTCCTGCTTCATGTCAGTCATGCTGAGCTGTGGTTCAGGTCCTTTAACCATCCATTGCTGATCTTTCCAAGGATGGGCATGGAAGTGGTGCCAGACACTGCCTCTCATGAGCAGAGGGAGTGCCCAGGCAGGTAAACAGATCCAGAGGTCTTGACAGCTGGAGATTGACAACAGGCCTTCTCTCAGAATAAAGGGCCATTCTTCTCCCAGGGTGTGGAGAGGGAATATTAGGCCTCTGGTTATCATCTAAGAGACATTACAGGAGATAAAGGAGCTCCAAAGGTGTGGAAAGCTGTGACTACAGCTTGAACAGGTCAGGTTGCTTATGAACAAAAGCATGCCAGGAGTCCTGCTGGACTCTGCCAGTGCTGAAAGTGTTTGACTGGTTGAATGGAATCACCTTATTAAGGTACCACTTATGGAAAGAAAACAGCAAAACTCCTCCCATTCTGTAGCCTACATTTTATGGGGCTTCCTTCCTTAAATACCAATGTGCCCTCAGAGCTGTGGGTTACTAGATACTGCAGAAGGACAGCACATAAATAATGACATTTGTTATATTTTGGAGTTGTTAGGAAATCAGTGTCCCCATATGGTATAAATACAGTGGAAGAGGGTTTGTGTGTTTGCGCTTCAAGACAAAAGTTCTTTATCCTTAAAATATACAGTTGCAGAGAAAACTATGTATTAAAAAAAAAAAGATTATTTTTTTCCCTCCTTGATGCAGAGTTTGAGAATTTGGTTCCGATTGCTTGGGCTTTGCTGCTATCGCCTGATTTTTACATGGTGTTGAAACTCAGAGATACATGCAGTGAAACTTTAAAACTGTGTTGAGTTTTGGAAATGTTCACCTCTTAAAAAAAAAAAAAAAAAAAAAAAAAAAAAAAAAAAGAAAGCCAACCTACAGAGAATTTTAAAAATAGCCCAAGTCCTCCTGGAATTCAATTACAGATGCCTACCAGCTGCTTCCCCTGCCCGGGACTTGCATTTCTAGTTTCTCTGTTCCTTTGGATGTTCCTTGCAGGGGAACAGTCCATGTGACATGACTGATGAACAGAGAGATTGGAGAGAGAGGTGCTGGGGTGTGGCCCCCTGCCATTCTTCCATCCCACCTGCAGCTTGGGCTGTCCTTTCATAGTCACGATTTGAGCTGTGCAATTGTTGTACAATGTGGATGCCGGCTGTGCGGCCACTGCTGGGACTGGCACTTTATTCTCATGCTATGTGCAATGACTTTTTCAAAAGCTTTTTATTTAGCCCCTGTAGCACTGTGTCTTACTAAAAAAAAAAAACATTTTAAGAATCTTGTCTTCTTGGATCTGTATTCTGTCTGAGTTCACAGGCACACATTATGTCCCCCATTTGCTAAAACACCAAAGTGCAGACCCTGAGCTAAACTGCAGGCTTCATTTCCCCTGGAAATATATGCAGATTGTAATGGGCCCATAAGTGCCCATGCTGGATTCTTCCGTAATATGGACCTTGCCCTTAAGGAGTTGTTTCCAAACTTGTCATGTAGGTTCAAAATTAAAAAAAAAAAAAAAAAGTGAAACACCAAAACTCTGCTTACTTATTAAATTACATGAACTGTCTTTTGTTGAATATAGTCTTTTTTTTTTGGTCTGGTTGCAGATGATTCAGCTGTCCAGTTGCAGGAGAACATTTTCCAGCAACGTAGTTTGGATGTAATCCTCTTTCTGGTATTGTCCTGTTTTCCCCCCATAGGCTTTCTGTGTGTGCCCATCTGTGTGTGGCAGTGACAGGAGCTTTCCACCCAGTCTGGCTGTCTGCAGGATCTCACTGGTTCTGTTCTGCCTTGCTCTCTTGGGTATGGTTTGACTCTTTGATTGGGAAGAATATGGTTTGAGGGTTTGTGGCAGAAATTCATTTACTAATTCATAGTGGAGGGAAGTGGGGGAGGAGAGGAGAGGGAAGGGAAATAATTCTTTGGTACAGAACAACAATCCTCCAAGGACATAGTTACAGTATTTCTTGTTAAAGTACAACGTGTTTGTTTTCAAATCCTGTAGAAAATCCAGTGATTCTGTGGCTTAGGCTGTTGCCTGCTCAGCACACAGCTATGCTGCAGATAGAGCTGTTCTGAGCTGAGCAGTCCCTGCTTGATGTTTGGTCCCACTGATTTCATGAGACAATTCTTATTCACAGGTCTTCACATAATATGACATGGCTGCCTGAGAGCTGGAGACATGAACGCCTTGTTTGATTTGAGATTTTTCAGTGATTTTTAATTTTGGTGCAAAGATCCCAGCAGAACTGATTTTAATTAAGAACCTAATCCATAGCTCTTAGATTTAATGATGGGATGTACCTGCTTACAGTGTGCAGTGCTGCCCTGCTGTAGGGATCTCTAGGCTAGCTCCAAATTAACCCATTTCATGAATTAGTTTCACAAGCACAATTTTGCAGTTTCCCTTTCGGGTGCTGTCTTGTTTTGTTTTCTGAGGTTCCTCTGCATAGTGATGCATGGATGCACCCACAGCCTCTTATGAGCTGAGGTCAGATTTGGTGTTAAAATCAAGCAGTTGTTTGCTGTTTGATATGTGGATTTTAATTTTTTTTTCATCCTGAGATTTTAAGTTAGGCTAAAGGTCAATGCTTCCAACTTTTATTTTTAAAGGAGGCTGATACCTGTGTGATATAAGTGATGAAGTTGATGTCTGAGAAGCAGAAGTGCACACAGCAAGTCACTGGAGCTGACAGATTTCAAAGGAGTGTAGCTGGTTGTGTAAACCGCTAGCCTTGGATGGTTTGATGTAATGCTGTTTCCAGACACTGTGGGGATTACATGTGCCAGTGCTGGGTGTTTCCAGACAGTAACCACAGCAATTCACCCTCAATATGATTACCACCTACAGCAAGGCTAGCAGCTCTTAAATGAGGAGGAGTGGGATTCTTTATCTAGGAAAACACCAAGGACTTTATGTCTTTCTGTAAATCCACTTAATTTCTTCATTAGAAGGGCAAGGAATAGTGACAAATCTCAGCCAACAATGTGCATAACGAAGTATTTGTTTAAATATTCCCTTTGATATTAAACTGTAGCACAGGCAGAATCCAGAAAAATCAGGTGGCTTTTCTTGCAGCTCATACAGCATTAGCAGTGGTTTTGAACATGCAGCGCAGCACTGTTACATGGGAGGCTTTAATGTGCATTTTGAGTACTTCATTTCCCTCTCTGGATGCTAAAATTAATAATATTGTAAGTATAGCTCTAGCCACTTACAGGCCTCTTTTGGATGGTTGATTGCTTAAAATATGTAGTAACATTGTTAGAGGGGAAAATGTCAAGTTAAAAAAATCATATTTAATTCTTTACTTCCTTTTCTTACCTACTTTATTAATTCATCTCATTAGTAGATTAAGAAACAAGTTGTCTTGCAACTGCAGAGGTTGTTTTTGTGTGGATATTGGGGGGATTGTATTCTTCATGGAGTGCAGACATGCAAAAAAGATGCTTAGGATTTGGTTGTTTTGCTGTGCTGGTAGGAGTAACAGATCAGGGGCATGTAAAGTGGCTTCCTTGGCACCTGATCCAAATCCCATTAAAGCCAGTAAAAAGATTTCTGATGTTATTAGAGCCATGATGGGATCACTCCAGCTTCACTTTCCTTGTTCCATTGCTGCTAGCATTGCCTGCTCAGAGTTCCCAGTGGGATCAGTCATAACAAGCAGGAGCTTTTGCACCCTTCCCCTCTGGGAAACTGGTGTTTACTGGTTTAAAGGTCTCCCAGTCATTGCACCTGCTCCTGACCATTACAAAACTCATGTAGCTGTAGTAGAAATGCTGATGGTGAGAGCTGCAGGGGGACCTGAGCACCCACAGTGCTCTCGAACAAGCCAAGTGGGCCCTTGGTGCTGTTATTTAAAATCTGTCTTCCTGGTTTGCAGATAGAATCAATTACTTTGTCATTTATGCGATCTGCATTATTCCTTCTTGTAACTATGGGCACAAAGCCTGATACTGAAAATGTGGTCTCTTGCGGCACAGGTCTAGGGTTTCAGTCATTTGGATGAGCCCCTTTTGATTTGTACCATGAAGGCTGAAAAATGGTTCTGTGCTGGCAAAGACTCAGGGTGCCTTCGGTGCAAAATTAATTACAGAGTAGGAGAGGGCACCCACTGCCAAAAATATTTGACAGAGCGTGAAAGAAGTCCAGTTTGCCCTGTTAGGTATGTCTGCAAAATGCTGGAGGGGTACCTGATGTTTGCTTATGAAATATTGCAGGCATGCACAGCTGTGCTCAGCTGAGTGTCAGGAGCTGAATGCCCCTCTCTGCATCCCACATCAGCTCCAACTTCTTGATTGCTCCTCAGCCTGTAACTTGCAGCTCTCCCAGCACAAGGTTCTGCTGTCCTGCCTTATGGAAGGGTTTGGGCATCACAGCTTTGCAATAAATACATCTATAATCTTGTTGTTGAAGCATCTTAGTTAATGTCATAAGAGCTGGCTATTGAGCACTGCTAGCACTGCTTTTGAGCCGTATGAGATCCTGGCTGTGGAATACTTGAAATGATCATAAATCTCCTTGAGATGGATTTTTCATCCCCTGAAACATAACCCCAGCCCCACTTGCACCTGAACTTCTTTTGTGTGTAATTTAATACCAGAAGCAGGAGAAAGCATCTCAAGTGATTTCCTGTGAACCTTTGCTCGAGGTGAAGGAGGAGACAGATGCATTTACTGCCTGAAAAATGGTTGGCTGCTGGATCAATAGATCAGATAGTTTGGTGTGAGGGAGTGAATCTCTTTTGCCACTATTAGAATGGTATGAAGCAGATTTTCTTTTCTCATTGAGACTGTCTGTGTGACAGGTGCAGTGGTAGTTAGGCCAAGAGATGGGCTTGCATTTGTAAAGCTAAAAAATCTCTGCTCTCTCTCAAGGCTGAGGGCATTCAGTAGGCGCACAGCTCACTGCCCAGCAGGCACAGTCAGCATCTCCCCACAAAGACCCCATGCTCTTGAAAGGATGTGGGAATAATACATTGTAATATCTCATGTGAAGGCTCTGTCCTTCAATGCAATCAGTGTGGGTGATACCGTAAACCCTGTGGTAGTATTTACAGAGTAACTTGTGTTGTTAAAGGGAAAATTTAAAATAATTGCAGGTTTTTTGACTCTGACTATATTTCCCTCTGCCTGTGCTGTGTTGGCTCAAGTTTGGAGTCCTAATTTAGGTAAAACTTTAGACAGGAGGACAATATTCTGAGGCACACTGCCTACTTGCAAGTAGTGCACACTCCTGTTATCATCATTGCTGTGCAAAGACTGCAGCATCTTTCTGGAGCAGACTGTAAATTAAGGCCTGCAAGATCTGGCCATGTCCCCTCAATCCTACTTTTGTCTTTTGCCTTAGGATAGAATATTTATATTTGCGTGTCACAAAGCAGATCATAACGGTTATCTCAGAGCTCATTGCTATTTTGCAGTGTTTTTATGAGGCTGGCAGCCTAATGCTGCAAAGTTGTTTGTAATGTTAAGCTTCTACACCTAAAGCAGTGAGGTATCCATGGTAACTGTCTTGCCTGTACACAGTCCCTCGGCAGCCTTTTCACACAGGTCAGAGCACGCACATTCCCAGAAAGTGACTCAATTTAGTCTGCCTTAAACATCAGGTAATTTTAAAAAGGCACTGGCTCTGATTTTTTTTTTTCTTTTTTGGTAATAGAATTTGGTTTTAATTAGCCATTTGAGCATTCTTCTAGTGAAAACAAAATAAAACACCTTTGCCACTGTAAATATGTCTGTTGCTCAGACCTATTCAAATTAAACCTGAGTCTTGTGCTAAAAATGTTAAGGGCTTTGCAGCAAGCAAATTCCAAATTAAAGTTTCTACTTAGCACTGTAGAAACATCCTGCTGTGAGGTTTACAATAGCATTTTTTTCATCTAGGTCCTCTGTCAGTACATGGCATACTCAGTTTCCTTTGACTTCTGTCATAGCTGAGTCCAGGATTGGACTCCAAAAATTATCCTACTTTCTTCCCCATCTCCTTCTTGATTTGCAGAATACATGTTCTTTAAGATGAGTTTCTGTTCTTGTCAATAATGATTGTTTGCAGTTGTCTGAGGTACTTATCTGCATATACCAAAGCCTGAGGAAAATTCTCTGCATAACCAGCTGCCATGCTTGGAACTTTTTCATCTTCCAGATTGCTCCCATCTTAAAATTTTCCTAATTTTTTTGGACATCATTTTGCTTCATCTTGGTTTGTTCTGTCAGTTCCAATGCTTTTGCTGTAGTGAATCATCAGGTGTGTTTCTGCTGGGAGTTTGGCTTGGTGACTCAAGTGTGGAGGAGAAGGAAAAGGCTCAACTTTTAACCAGATGCTTCCTT
>VYZP01030575.1:1651-16571 GCA_013400635.1 Hypocryptadius cinnamomeus | reverse complement strand
TGAGAGGCAAAAAGAAGAGGGAAAGGAATTGAGATTAGACAGCAAATCAAAGCTGATAAAATATGTTTAAAAGGAAAATGCTATTCCTCACTGGCATCTATGGATATAACTAAAATCAGCTCTGTGTCATTTTGATAGACAGAAACATTTAATTCAAATGGCAAATGTATTTTTTTTTTCTTGAGAGATATCCAAAACAAATAAGAGCGCCCTCCTCAAATTATCCACAATGAGAATGCATTCAATGCATTTTTAAATTAAATAATAATTTGCTCAAGTATAATTATTAGACATTTAAACTATGAACTGGTATGCTCAATTGGGTTATCATGGTAAGTCACACATTATTCATGTTACTTAATAGGATGAGCATGCAGGCAGGTATTACTAAAATAATGAATAGTCTAAAGTCTACTTCTACGAGCTCAAGCCTGCAGTTTTTAAGTTCAGCAAACATGAATGTCCCAAATTTAATTGCTACATATTCCCAGAAAACATGTGCTGGGGCTGTATTTATTTAGACTTTTTTAACATCTGTGATTGAATAATTGTTCAGTTTTTGCAACAATATCCTGATGTGCCTTTTTTTGTTGTTCATTTGTTTTTTCTCCTGTTTTTTTTGCCTGATCACTGTACTAGGCACAAGCTCAAAGCTATTTATGGGTAAAAACACCAAGGATGAAACAAAAGCCAGAACACAGAAGTTATTAACAACCTCTTAAATATTTTATGATACTTTGAAATAACAGAAAGCAAATTCAGTCGTTCAGACTAAGATACTGTATTTTGCTAAATCTGCAAATACAGTAAGGATAAACAAATTAGTCAAAAGTGAAAATCTGCTACAGCCTTTGAATCCCCAACAATCAGACTTATGTAATTAACGTAATATAAGTATGCATTTCTGTGGAATGTAAGGACTGAAATGAATGAAAAATGTGGAAGAAAAATGTGCAATAAAATTGATGGAAAATAAAATTTCCATGAAAAATTGTCATTTATGGAATATGTCTTTTTTCATTGGTCTTTTATATAGCATATTTGTTTTCCTTTTCTGTAAAGCTGTTGAAGAGAGAAGAGAAATGTACAAAGCCTAGGTACTCCTAATCATCATTCAAAGCATCTAAATTTGACACAAGCTTTGACTTTGATATCGCTGTTTTAAAGTTGATCTAATACTGTTGCCCTGGAAAAGAGCAGTCCTGTCTTTTCCCTCTCCATCCCACCCAGAACTGATCATTTCTGCCCACTCCCTTGCAGCAGCTACAGTCCCTTGTTCAGTTTCAGGGAGATAGGGTCAATACACTAAAGTTGCTTAAAAGTCATGATATTCTTCCAGGGTTAACTTTAAATTGATTTACCTTGGTAATAGAAAAGAAGCAGCAGAAATGTGGTGAAAGCTGGACCATGCGTCTCAGTATCAGGCTGCTTTTAGGTCAGCTTAAATTCATCATGAAACTGATCTTCAACAAGGTGTCTAAAAAATATGATATGAACTGCCTTTGGTTTCCTCACTTCAATAAAAAATGCTGATGATATGAGATTTCTCTGCCAACTCTGACTGAGGCTTTTATTCACTTTTCTTGCTTGTTTAATGACAGGTGACATAGAGAACATTTTTTTACTGTAGTTTCTGCTACATCTGTTGAACACAGGTTCCAGAATCATCTTTACCTTCTCTTACATCCTCAGCTACAGTCCCTGTTTTCAATCACTCACTTTACTATGGTGATGCTCTTTATATCAGTGATATTACTGTCAAGACTTGTATTGATACATATATATTCCTATTAATATCAGAACTCATAGTTCAATGCTTAATAGCAAAAGATGCTCCCAACAAAACCTCTTAGAACCTTCTCATATTCAGGCTCAGAGATAATTCTCCATCCTTACCCAGAATGTCTTTCTTAGACAATAAGTAGTCCCACTTTCTTCAACATCACACATGCTTCTGATATCACTCATGCTTCTCTACAACTGTGCTGTAGTGCTGTGCTTAAACCCACAAATGTTTTCTTTATAGCATCTCTGAATATGCCATTTCTTTTTACCCTGTGAGACACCTGCTACATCTCAAAACTATTCTTGTTTTTAACATTTACTAATATTTACTTCTTCTTTTTTCCCCTCTAAGGTTGACAAAAGGAAAGAGATTCATTGACAATTCTGCTGCAAAGGCTGGTTTTCTCTTTCTTGTCTTTGACAGACTCATCTGCTTCTGTGCATCAACACGTGGCCTCTCTGTTCTTCAGCCATACAGAGCAGTGTCCTGCTCTTCCCACTCAGGCTTCCTCCTGTATCATTTCTCCCACTCATCTCTTCAGATCAGGTTTAAAATCTTGCCTCCGCTTCCTGTCACATTAAGATTCTAGCATCTATCATCCACCTGTTAACATTTTGGATACGCCTTTTCGAGTTTGCTTTTCACATAGCGAGAAGGCCATGGGTTGTCTCTGTGAACCTGTGCAAAGTTAGCATGTCATCTGCCTGTAAACATTTCCTTAATAGTCTCCTGGGCGACATTTTCTGCAAATCTCTTGAAAGCAGCCAGATCCTGTCAAAGGCTGTTAATCCATCATATTGATTGAACTGGCTTTACTGTTCCTTGAACTCCCCTGTTTTACCCCTGCACTACAAGGGACTTGCTGTATGTACCCTTAAATTTAAAGGTTTTGGGGAATGGGTTATTTTTTCATGCTTTTTCCTATGGTACAGTACTTACTACAGAGAAATCTCAGCTATGACAGAGGTGGCAGCTACAGTAAAAAAAAAATCAGTTATTATAATAGATTAACAATTATTAACTTGAGCATATAAAAATAACATACCATAACCAAGTTCTAAGTCTTTTGTTACTGCTCTAGTATTATCTTTGCGACCAGACAAATGTTGGTGTTTTATCAAAGCAAAAATTGCTTTATCTATTCAAAAATATCTTCCCTCTTTCAATTAAAATATTATAACAACACAAAAACATTGGTAGAGTTTCTGTACTTCTGTACTCGAAAATTGCGAATGATGGGGAATGCACTTTGGGATAAAAGTCACTTGATGGCACACAAAGAAGTGGTTTTCTTTCACTTCTCTTGGTACAGCTCTTAGTCAAAGAAAGGGCCATGAATGGCTGTGGAAGTTGCTGCTGGTATTATTATGGTAGGAATTCTAGTAATGTTTTATATTTATACAAAGAAGAGATCAAGTTTTCCAATTATCTAAGAGCAAAAAAGTAACTAATTGCAGATTTTAACTGTATGAATAGAGAAGAAACACTGTTTTTTCACATTAGATTCTTGTTCTCTTATTATACCTCACCCTAAACATGTTTCTTAAGTTGTGTATCCCTCTGTGTGCGTACAGGCTGATGTTTTGCACAGAAGCCCCGTTATTCAACACCCACCTCCTAGGATAATCCAGAAGCAGCAGCACGTTTCAATCTAACAGGACATTCCTCCATCAGTGCTGCCATCAGAAAGAGCTGCTGTGTGACCTCAACATTTGAGAAAAATGTCTCTATGTATAAAGTAAATGATTAAATAATTTGTGTTTAGCCTACTACAGTTCTAGTGCTTGTCCAGTTCAGGTAAGAAATGGTGGCGGCTCTTCACAGAAAGCAAACAAGGGCTCGGCAAGATGTACACATTCCTTATTTTCATTAGCCTCATTTTAGCAGATCAAAAAGGTCCTGAGTATAGAGAGGAGATGAGCTGGATCCATTACCACATGTGTATTATTCATAGGGTTAGACCTGACTATGCCTTCTGGCATCAAAATCTAGTAGTAATCCATGAGGACAGCCCTCATTCAGAGTAATCTAACCTTTTAAGGGCCTCCTGCTTTTCAGTGTCCTTTCAGTTCAGCTGTGGATGAAGACATACTGCTACAGGGAAACCACTCTGAGCTCCCTCAGGCCTCCAGTCTCTTTGTGCTGGGGAGGTCAGGGATGGCCTATGACAGCTTGGTGATGAAGCGCTCAACACTTAGGACTTCATATATTGAAGGGAAGCGTGAAGGAATGATTTAACAGATGTATTTGTGCCTGCAGAAATTTATGGGCATGTGGATATTCTGTGCCAGGACTTCTGAGCTGCTGGCAAATATCCTTGCCAAAAGTCATGGAGCTCAGATTTACACAGAGTATATTTGTCATTAGGGTTGGTATTCATCAAATGTAACCTTGGTATCTTGTATTACTAAATGTTTCAATGTGAGTTGTTTTAATTTTTTCCAGAGATAACCCTGGAATTATCTTTAGAGCACTCAACATTCAATCCCCCTCTCTGGTTTTGCCTTTGCTTAACTCGCAGCTCTCTGTGTTGAGTGTGATTGGTGACATTTCCAAAGAAAGGCATCATGACTGGAAGTTGCCTCACTGTCAGTGTCCATACCGTTACAGTCTAGAGACGATGGATTTTTTTTTTACCTTCTGAAATACCATAAAAGCTTTGGCTTCATAGAAGATCTCACACTGCTACAATATGATGACTGCAACTTGAGGGGGTGGCCTCTACAAGCCACTGGCATATGGGTTTTATGTATTAGGGTCTGTAAAGGAGATACCACTTGCAAGGATTTACTGTGTGCCAGGACTGTGTGCCAGATGGTAAAAGTCATGAGTTGCAGAGTTCTTGAAATAAGTTTTTTTTAGTTTGTTTTTGTTTATCACAGAGAATATGCTTCTGGGTTCATAAAGTTTCAGCATGTTCTGCCTACTGCGTCATGGAGAAAAATATTAACTCCATCCTGAATCCAGGCCACCAGGAGAATAAAAATAGTATTTAAAAAAGGAGGTAGGCAGGCCGTTTCCTGGGACAGAAAAAATAGTTAGTTTAAAATACATTCTTGCTATTTTAATACTAAAATGAATAGATTGTTACTGCTGTTATTCTCTGAAACGATTTATTCAGAAGATTAAGCAGAGTTCTTTGAAACAGGTACATTTAAACATTCTGCTTATCCTGTTCACCAGGAAATGCAAAATTTTTCTTGTTATGAAGAATTACTCACATTTGAGTTTGAGCATATGTTCACTCAGTACCATGGAGGGGCTTCCCCTACCACAGAGACAAACAGTTGGTACAATATGGCAAGCCCCTGTAATTTGAAGTCACAGGCCAGGGAAGCACATGTATATAACTCATGGGACATTGGACTAGCAGGAAGTCCAGGAACACCCACACGGGAGTAAGGGCACAGTGTGCATGGGCTGTATGGTCGCCATACAATGGTTGCCAACCCCCAAGAGATGTACTGCGATAAAGAGGATGCAGCATCAAGGTATTTAACTGCACTGTCCATCTTCCTTGAAGCCAACTGCTGTGCCTGAAAATTCATCTAAAGTCATTCACCACTGCTTCACAAGAAAGAAGACATGCGACCGTCAGGGAAACCTTGGAGACGCCGGGCTGAGGGGACCCTGAGGGCAAGGAGGCCTCCGCGGGCCCAACCCTCAGGCGGCCAGGCAGGCGCTGGGCAGGCCCGACTGCAAAATGGGAGCTCCCGCTCCTGGCCCGCCGCGGCTCCCGGCTTCGGTTCCGGCTCCGGCTCCGGCTCCGGCTCCGGCTCCGGCTCTGGGTTGGGGCCGGTGCCGCCAGGTGGCGGAGCGGGCCCGGCGGGCAGCGCTGGGCGGGGCAGTGCTGCCGCTGTGGCCGCCGCTGCGTGTTCCTGTTATTGTCCCTAAATAGCTGACCTTGGGAGAGACGCGGCCCCGCTCCGAGCTCCGCGCTGCCGCCCGCGCCGCCTTATCAGCCGTTTGTTTAGCTGGGTTGGGAAGCCGAGCCCCGCCTGCCCGGCCCGCCAGCAACTTCGGGGTTTTTCCACCAGCCCCGCTGGATTTTACCAAGCTCCTCGTAGCAAAGTGTCTCGAAGCACGGGGTAATGCCCTGGTTTTAAAATTAGTGTCCCCCGGGGTGCGTTAAGGGAGCGCAGTGCCGCGAACGCTATCAGAGCTGGCCCCGAGCTACACCCAGAATGCCGCAAGTTTATGTGAAAATGAAGTAATCGTAGGTTCAGTATAAATTCCTGTGTTAAACCCCCCACTTCATGCTTTGATTCTGAGTCACTTCAGCTAAACTACAGCTACCATTGACATACAGGCTGTGGATGTGATCCAGGAAAACAAGATATTTTGGGACCGGTGAAGGGCATCTCAAGTTTGTATTGCTTACTGGTAAAATTATTCATTTTTGTTGAAACCTCCAATTCCTGGCTGAACCATGCTGTGATAAATAAGGGTAAAACATGGTTTGCTTGACTATTGATAGTAAGCTGCATGCTGCTTTTCCTGAGTGAGAGATCACTGCTGCTTGTGGAGGCGTCCAAGTCTAATCCCTTCTGTAGACAAAATTGACAGCACAGTCACATGGTGTACATGGCAGATGAAACGGCATGAATGCTTTATATTTATCTTATTAAATTCGAAGTGTAAATTGGTAGTGGGAATTCTGTTGTAACCACCAAAAATAACCATCCCTTGTGCCGGTTCTCCATGTTTCCTGATACATCTTGGTTTTCTTTTCCTTTTTGTCTGCTGCAAAATATAGAGGCTTTTAGTCAGTCTCTCAGCCATTTCAGGGATTTTTTTTAAAATTTTTTGCTAATTGAGCTAGCACAGTCTTCTTCTCAGGCACCTGGGCCTGAGAGACTTCAGTGGACATGGGCATTTATGCTCAGAATGCACTCAACACCCTCATTTTACTCTTAGTTATTTGGTACCAGTTTGCTAACTTAAATGTGACATTGCACATACTAAAGTGATTGCTTTTTTCCTTTTTCTGTTCCTTTTCTCTGTAGAAGTTCAAAACGTATGCAACACAGGCCAAAGTATAAAGTGTTGGGAAGCTCCCAGTCAGACCTAAACTTGTAGCTGCTGATCCAAAGTGTTAAGCCAATTTTTGATACATCTCATGTATGGAAATGATTCATCGCACAGAAGCCCTTTACAGCCAAAAAAGGAGATGCAACCTGTATTGCCAGAAGGGAACAGATCCATAGACAGAGACAACAAGGTTATAGAGAATAATTCTTACCAAACAGATCAAGTTGGGCTTTTTTTTTTTTTTTTTTTTGGTAGAAAAAGACTTCAGAGCTGTTTTTCAGAAGTTTGTGCAGCTGTTAGTTTAGTTGGGTAGAAGGAGGTTTTGGCTTTCAGTGTAAAGTAAATATTTTCAGGGATCAAAGAGGTGGAAAATGGGGGTGAGGTGAGTGTGCATGTTGAGAGGTAGCTACTCAGCTCTGAGTGGACTATTACACAAACAGGTATTATGTCTATGTTTTTGTCTACCACACATCTAACACTCTGCCAACGAACAAAAATGTATATTGACTTATGTTTTGGATAATTTGAATAAAACAAATCCAGAAAGGAGACTTGAGAAGTTCTTGTTTTTACGGTCTCTTTTCTCCTTCATGACTCCAAGAGGTGTGGTGTCTGGCCTTATGTTTTGCCACACCTTTCTCTATTGACAGAAATACTTTGAGTTTCATTTGGAGGGATTTGGGTTAACCACTAGCTAGAGGTCAAGAAATTCTCCATTCATGTGGAGATGAGCCCTCAGTCTGAGTGTTCTCCTTAATCTAGCTACTGCACCTCAGGGTTTGTCTTAAAAACAGATAGAAGGAGCTATTGGGTATTTTAGTTGTCTTCAGTTTTGAGAACAGAATTATGGGATCTAGGCACAAATATTCATAAAACAGACACCTCTAGAGCAACAGCTAGAAGCAAGGGCCTAAGCCTGAAGCCATCTCACAAGGCAAGGAATGGAGGCCCCATGGAGGCCCCTCACAGCTCTTTCCCAATAGTCTGACCAAAGAGACATCACTGCGCCAAAATGTAGCTGTCTTCAGGTATAGGGAGCCAGACCCCAGAGATGGAGCAGGGGACAGGTTGCAGAACCCATGAGAGCATTCAGGTCAGATGTCAGCTATCATGAACACAAGAATCAAAATAACTGCTCTGAGATTTTCACATGATTCCTTAATATTTTCTCAGCAAAGAGGAGGAGATGTAACTTGTCCTTGTCACAGAAGAGGAAGAAAGCACAACACTCTCATCAGGCCTGCAAAGGCTACACAGAGCTCTTTCAGCCTGGAGTCTGATGGTTCAGTAACAATCAGGTTCAAAGGACCATCTCAGCTTCCTGCCTGAGCTAAGTACTTCGTCTGGCTCCCCATGCTTTTTGTCCTTACTTCCACGTGTCCTTGAGAGTTCCCTGCAGCAGCCACCTTCTCTCCTCACAGAGTTTGCATTTGTCAGTCTCTGGTACAGAAGTCACTGACTTCTGCTGCTCTGTGCTGCTCATGTTTATGGAGATCCTCCCTTGAAATTATTTGGAGAGCCATTCATGCTCCACTCCTTCAGATCATCTGCCTTAAGATTCCTCCTAAGGAGGTTGCATTTAGAAAATCAGCCAATTACACTAATGGTGGCTAGCCTGAGGGGAAGGTAGGAAGAGGGTGGGGGGTTTTAGGTATTGTAATATTTAAATAATAATTATCTATTGACATGTTTCTAAAATGGTTCAAAGTTTAGATGTATGTTTTTCACCAATCACTCAGTTTCATAATTTTTGTTAGTTTTTTTTAGATACAATCTCCAGTTGATTTGGTCTTAAAATAATTTTCCTTCACTACCTAAAAGAGGTGATTAAGAACATCTTAATTATGTCTCTGATTCAGAAAAACAGACAGATTAATTATGTCCTAAAGAGCTATGCGAAACTGGAACCAAAATTACTAGTGCTACTTAGTAGTGTAATTTTGGCCTATATTAATTTGTTACCTTTTTTTTTAATTGTATAAGATTACTTCTTTCTCTCCTGGGGATTTGAGCAGTGAGAGTACTTGACCCATTAGTCAAAAGGGACAGTCTTTTAACTCTTTAATGGAAATTTTATTTTTCTTGTTTGCCTTAATTTGAACACCATCTCTGATTTGTCATGAGCAAGGAAAAAGGTCATTGAGAAGGATGGCAATAGCTAGTAGGTTCTATCCGGTGTTAACATGCCCAACCTGCTAGCAGTGTAATATTTCTTTTAACAAATATGCCAGAGTTCTTATACGTCCAGAACTGGAAGAGTTCAAGTACTCCTAAAGTATGGAGGAGAGGGCACTGAAAGAGTGCCATGGGATAGTATGCAGAATTACTTTGAATAAGTAGGCTTTTGAAAGAGCAGCCTCAGAAAATATGCTGCTTCCTGAGAATGCAGTTTGTAACTTTAATAACTGCTCTGGATTAATCCTTCACTTTGTCACAGGACACATAAATGAGATAGAAATTGTCTAGATTTCACAGAGATTAATTAAAAATCAGTCATATAGGTAGATATAGCTGGTGCTTGTCCCAGCACATAGCTTTGTGTTGACTAGCCAGAATATCAAAAACTCATGGAGTTTATTGATTGTTTCTGGATTATCTGAAGAAATTGTTTGATAACAGTCCACAACTGTTTTGAAACAATTTCAGACACATTCACTAAAGCATGTTAGAACTGCTGCTTATCTCCCAGGATCAAATGGATAAACAAGGCTTTTGTACATACATTTGAAAAAGCTCTGGGGAAAATTAAGCAGAATTTTATTTGCAAATACAAACTCTGTATCAAAGTCCACCATACTGGCAACTTTGATCAAAGACTTTCTAGACTTTATAATTTGTTGCAGATAGCATGTATTTTGCACAGGAGCTAGATAAATATGGTGGAGGAAATAGAATCTATAATGTATGCCTCCCAGACATCCTGCATCCATCAGTAGGATGTGCATAAAATTACAAAGGATGAAACAATTAGGACAAAGGTGTTGTCAAGAAGGTATATTACTGGGAACATGGCATGGCTGTTTTTGGAAAAAGGGGCATAATGAAGAAATATGTTGACCAGCTGTTACAAGACAAAAAGGTGTAGGAAGAGAAAAGTGTGCTGAAATTAAAGCTGATGTCCATGCAGTTACTGAGGAGGAAAATGATTATGCTTTTTATTGGCCTGAAGGGGTTGCAAATGAAAATGTTACAGTAGGATGTGAGTCTTTTAATACAGATGAAGGGCTGAGAATGAACAAATGCCAATTCCCTTCCTAACAAGCTACCTTTAGCCGTAGGGCATATACAGAATAAAATGTAGCTTTAAACATGTCATGGGAACTATGTTGGGTGTGTGTTACACATGGCTGTGTTATTAGTGAATCCATTACAATGAACAGTAATTAATAAATACATATACTATATATGTATGTATATATAAAAATCCATCCTGATTTATAAGACTTTGAGTTATGTGTTTAAAGAAAGCCTCTATTTAAGTCCCATTGAATTTAGAGCTGTGCTTGAATCCTTTCTTGATCTGGGACCTTAGGCAGATGCTTTCCTTTTCTGGGCATCATGACATCTTGAAACTCACATTTTGCAAGGCAGAGTCAATATGATATACTGCAGAAAAGTATTTTCTCATGAAGACTTTGTTATTGTTCCCATTTTCTTTCATCTCAAATAAAAATAACTCATGCTGAAAATGCAGTCTGTGTATACTGGCAATTAAAAACAAATCAGGAAATCTCTCTGCTATATAAAATCACACATGCCTAGTTATGATTTAACATGCTGGGGAATGAAACCAAATTCCACCCTGAAGTATCAAACACTACTTTTGTAAACACTAGGTTTCTCATTCAGAATAACTTTTTTCCCCCTGCTTATACTGTTAATGTATGCATCCCAAAATTCCTGTGGAGAATGAAATTATTGGGTTGCCTACCAGTAAATACATGTGGTTCCTGTTTAAAGCAATGTTCCAGGTAAGTGAAAATGAGAAATATTGGAGAGCAGCCAGGTTTGCTTTTTCAAATGCAAGCAAGCAAGCTACCTTGCAATTGGCTATGCTTCTTCAGTGAAAAGGCAGCAAGAGGAGACATTAAAAATAGAGAGGAAGCAAGAGAGAGAAAGAGCATGTGGGAACCTAACACAGCACACTAGGTACAAGTTCTACCTTTGTTTTCACTGAAGCAACCCTACTGAAATAACTACTGCAGGAAATAAACCTTGGTTTATCAAGATATTCAGTAAACAACAAATAACTGATGTCACAGTACCTCGAAGTGGAGATGTGCTAAAGATTCTGATGTAGGACATTCAGCCAAGCTTCTTGGTTAGTCTCATCAAAACAAATTAATTCTCTTGTTTTTCACAGACCTGTTTCAACTGCTGTCTCTCTCTCTAAGCAGTGAGACAGTATACTGAGTTTATGTAAAATATTTTCTATGAATAATCACAGAGTCACGAGGCTGAGATCCAAAGCACATGTAGGCAGTTAGTGAAATCTTTTATAGAGAATTAATATTGAAAAGTGTGATTATTATTATTATTAATATTGACTTCTGAGGGAATATTGAAACAGGACTTAATGTAGATAGTTCATATGGCTGCAATACAATATGGCAGTAGAAAAAAAACATCGTAATTTGATGCTGCACACAGAGAAGCTATACCAGAGGGGAAAGAGCGAGCTGCAGGAAAGGGCCAGTGTAAACACTACCTGGAATTCTCTTTTTAGATTGCTGGCCAGGGTGCATTGCCAGGTGACACCAAAGAGCAGCAAAATACCAGGGAAATGTGCATGGTCAGACTACAGTCTTGAGAACATTTTTTGTTTTTGCTGAGAATGACTGAGAGAAATGTATTTTAAGTATAAGAAATGCAACGATAACAATTAGAGAACTTTTGGAAATTCTTGGTATCAGGGGCACTTGGTGTGCTTGTTGACCTTGCACATATTTTTCTCAGCCTCTCTCATTTAGACTAGCTGCTAGATATGATCTGATTGCAGTGAACTGTCTTAGGACACTTGTCACCTCTGAGGCTTGCAATTAGCCTCATCATATGTTAGAACTGTAGGCTGTTGAGGATATGGCTGCAGGCAGAGGGGAGTCATAGCAGGCACTTTTGGACCTGTCTCAGTCAGGAAGGCTGGCGAGGCGCCTTGTAAGCTGGTGCACCAGAGAAGACCCTTGTTCTTTCGGTGTCTCAGTCAAGACAGACAGGGCCAACTTGCTGCTCAGGCAGAGCAGTAAGTAGCCAGCAGTAGCAGAGCCAACGCTTTGCCTATGCCTAAGGGCACAAGGACTGTTAGTAAGAGGAGAGCTTGCTGCATAAAGAGCAAATCCCTTCCCCTCCTCTACTTCCTCCTCCTCCTCTTCCTCCTCCTCCTCTGTTCCATGGCTGAGAAAGGGGCGAGAGTTTGCCATAAGACAAGCATTACTAAATTCCTGTTTCACAGACACCTCAAAAAGGTCCATTGCTCCATCTCAGCTTTACCCTCAGACCCCAGGGTCTCTCCAAATTCTTCCAGCCCCAGTGCCCATTAGCTGCCTTTTAAGTCTTTTCACTCCACTGGTGTGCTGAGCCACCTTATTCTTTTCCCACAACCAGCTTCCATACAGTACATTCCCTGAGATAATTCAGTTCTCCCTGTGTAGTAAGTTGCTTTGAGGGATTTAGTCTTACCACCCAAAAGACAGATGATTAGTCACATGAGGCTGATTTTTTTACTGCGTCAAAGGGACATCGTATCTTGGGATAGTCAAGTTGATATAGTAACTTTCACAGGATGAGTGTGAGTCCCAGACTAGTTCTGCATCAGCCAGCAGAAGATCTCCAGGTGTGCAATTCTGTAGACCAAAGCAATTGGGAGTCCCTTGTGTACGTGCCTCATGCATTTTGGGAGTTTGTACTCAGCTAGATTTCTTCTGATACAGTCTGGAGTGTAAGTACACAGCAGCAGTCACAGGTCTGGTTTATGCCTGCATCTTCTGATTTAGATCTTTCTGGAAGAAAACCTTCTTGTGCATTCTGAGGCAGCTCTACACTGTAACTCAAACCACAGAAAGTGGGGAAGATTTGAATTAAAACTGCTGTAATGCACTCTCAAATGATTTCCAAATATTCTTAAGAGCGACTTGTAGGAGATTTGGTTTTCAAAAGTCTTTGCAAAGAACAAATTATTTGTATCTATCATTGTGTTAATTCTTTCTAAGAACTTTAATGGGATAGACATGTTTACTGTTACAGAAGCTGAATTGTTTAATTCGTATCATTTTATAATAATCTGCGGTGCTTTTCAACACTCTATTTAATTATGTTCTCATCTGTTTTGCTTTGCACTGAAAGAAGACTATAAACAGAGTCCACAAACATACTTATAATATTGACTGTGTAAAGCGTCTCTTCTCAATCTATCAAGTGAAAGGAGGTTGTTTTATGAGGGGAATTTTGAAAGATCTTTGCCAGATTTTCTGCCTTTCAAATGTTTGTACCAGTTGGAACAGTGAACATGTCACTGAATAGATGGTGAGTAAAATCTTCCCATTCAATGAGACTAGGAGATCAGATACTAGATCAGACATCATGTCTGGGAGATTATCTTAGAGGCCTTTCTTGGTCTAAGTGTAATTGTCATGGCTCAGTGGGACAACAGGGAGGATAAATAGAGGAAAACAGAGGATTTCCTGTGAATATGTAAGAGGTAGTGGTGGGCATTGATAGGAGTCAATGGAAGAATAAGCCAGGGTCTGCTGCTGAGAAATGTAATGTTTGCATGTCTCTTGTATGGGCTGAAACTAAGGAGGGAGAAGGGTCCTAGGAACTGTGCTGTGAGAAAAGAAAGACTAAAACTCTGAAGAAAGGACTTCTCTTGAATCTTGGGTTCACACATTCTGATCAGGTTTGCAGCTTGTTATTTTTCACCCTTTCTTTGAGTCCTAGAGATCATGTTCAGGTAAACAATGCTGCTTCTCAGAAAGTTGAGGGTTCCCAGGATATCCCTTTTCAGCAGCCAGAAGCTGGCAGGGCAGGAGTCTTCTGTGTGTGCATGAATACTGCAGGTCTGTGAACTCTTGCTGGGCCAATGACTGGCCTGTCTGCCCTACTGCAGTGGGGTACCCTGACTGAAGAATGGCTCAAAGGCATCTGGAGAAATGGTAATTTCAATATAAAGCAAGTTATAATTGTGAACATAAGAATAATAGCAGGAAAAAAAATCTTGTCCTTCCCATGTAGCGGTGCCATGCGATACAACAAAGGAGCACTGGCACTGAGTTAAATATGAACTACTGAGCTCTAAGTAGATGTGCTGGAAAAGATAGCACACAATAGGCCAGGGAAAGAAACACAGTTAATTCAACAGCACCATCTTTCACATGCATTTGTTGTGGGGAGAGCTAATGAATTTTGATTTTTTTAGGTCTGATGCAACCAAATTTTCAAAGAAATCAGGATCATTCATATTTTCTATCTATCAGCAAAAATGTTCATCTGATAGGATATGATCTCTATTTGTCATCTGCAATGCATGATGGAATCCTTTTGAGTCATGTTTTAAAAAATATTAATGAAAGCAAGAAGACAACTGGAAAAATTGCAAAGAGAAAATGCCAAAACAAATGAAGTAACTTTCTTTAGAAAAATTCTGAAGCAAGGCTTCAAGTGCAATTTAGGACATCACATAGAGGAAATAAGATACAGGACAGAAGATAAGCTTTCTTCTGGAGCTTGAAATTAAATTGTGAATCAGCAAGGTACAGAAATATAATGCAAATATTTCAGACAGGAGATGCTGCAACTAAGTCCCTGTGAATATTATATAGCTAATTACTTTTGTGTTTTCTGTACTAACCTAATTTTAGGTCTTTTTTAATAGATTCACAAATAATCTTCTGGTAACAGTATTAGTGGTTTAAAGAGTCTTCTGTTATTAAAGTTGGGAATCAATTGCTGCTTACCAAGAAAGTTTTGGTTTCTAAAAGGCATATCTTATTTATTTATAAAATTCTGTCTTAGTTAGGATTTAAGGTGTTTTTTGTTTTGTTTTGTTTTTTTCTCAGACAAAA
This sequence comes from Hypocryptadius cinnamomeus, assembly GCA_013400635.1. NCBI lineage: Eukaryota > Metazoa > Chordata > Aves > Passeriformes > Zosteropidae > Hypocryptadius > Hypocryptadius cinnamomeus. The sequence goes on along the minus strand of VYZP01030575.1, from coordinate 1,697 downwards.
ATGTCAGACAAGGAAAGGGAAAATATAGATGCTTTTTTTTTATTTT
>VYZP01030574.1:0-16849 GCA_013400635.1 Hypocryptadius cinnamomeus | reverse complement strand
ACCTCCCTCTCTTAGTTCTAATTTTATAGGTCTCAGCAGACTCCTTTTTCGGACTTCAGCAGCCATTGACATTTTAATCTTTTTAATGCGGTCATCTGATTTACACGTGGGGTTCGCTTTTTCATANGCTTATTGCACTCAAATAAAGTTATAATAAGAATACATTTCAGTAGTCCCTGGTCCAAAACTGGTGCCTGTCTTCCCTGACCTTGGGTAGATAGATTTATTGCATTGTAAACCTCAGCACACAATTTAATTTTTTTTTCTATTAAAATTTTAATGTCAGGGGTATAACCCAAAATATTTTCAAGGTACCTCATAACACCTATCATACCAACATGTGAGAAGATGCTGGTACCCTTACTCTTCTAATGAAAAGGAAAGAAGAATGAAAAAAAAATAAAACCAAGGCTGGGAAAATGGCACGTACTAGAAGAAAAGAAATGCTCTGGTGTTTCCCACAATGTGGCCGCATGTAGAGATCAGGATGAAAGGCATTGAGTTATAAGCCTCTGTCTGGACTCCTAGGTGGTGGACTGATGTTGAAATTTTTATGCCTTCAGGAAGAGGAAAAAACAAAAATAGAAAGAAAAAAACTAGGTCATAATGTTGACTCGAAGGTTAGCAGCATTACCCCAGCCCAGGTAATCCATAAATTAAGTAAAAATTACTCACTTGGCTTGCTAGGTATCTATATTTTACTTTCAACCTCTGGGACTGGAAAATTCTGGCTTATGCTTTATCCTGGTACCTGGAAAGAAGCAACTTCAGAATCTGAGAAATTTGGCTTAAACAAATTTTAACTTTAATTTGAGCTCCTGGAGTTTTGGCATGATGGTGTAGTGATAACTTGCTGCTGGATTGTCTGGGCTGCTTGTGCAAGCTCACATTCAGTTGGAAGTTTCAACTGGTTTCTTGAGGCTTCTCATACTTCTTCTGCTGTTTTTTCAGCTTTATATAAGACCCATATAGAATAAGAGCATCAGACTTGTTTCACATGGCTGTGCCAGTCCCAAAGCATGCAGATAAAAGAAACTGTGCAGTGATGCACTCAGCACAGCTCCAGTGCAGGAGGCAATCGTTTCCTTTGTTCCTCTCCCATGTGAGCAAACTAGTCTTTTATTAATTCTCTGCCCTATCCCCATTTAGTCTTATAGAGAGTGCCAGGGAGAAGCTGGGAATATAATGCTTTCCTCCCTTTTTTGCTACAGGTCATATAAAATGGATATTGCACTCAGTGCAGATGGGGCGGCATTGCCATTCATCAGTTCCCCAAATTGGCTGCTTGGCAGACAGAATTATTTAAGTAAAACTGAAGTAATTTTCAAAATTGAAACTTAAGCTGTTTAGTGACATAAGCCAAGAGCAGTTTTTCTTGGACCCCCAACACTTCCTTGGCTCACATTCACAGTTCAGCTATTTTCATTCCCGTCAATTAGCTCAATCTCCACGGATGCGAGGAAGGGCTAGAGCAGTGCGGTTTCTTTGATGCAATTTCGTGTATACATATGGAGCATCTGTTACTCCAGGAGCCTTGCCGTCACTTCCATTATATGGAGAGTATTGATAGTGATAGGAACTCAGGACCTGATGGGCCATTTTCTTCTGAGCTTCACTCAGAAGTGCCTTGGCAGAAAGCCTCGTGCCAGGGAATATCCCTCCAAACAAAGGGAACATGCTGTGGCAAAGCCCTGCAAAGGGGTCCAGGGAAAATAAAATGTGTAAGAGTGTGTTCCCTTCCTCTCCTGCTCCACTCCTCCTGAACATCTGGGTGTTTGACACCTGCAACATCCAAATAACACTGACAGAGTGGGTTTGAACACCAAGCAGGCTGGTCCACTCGAAAATAAAAGACTCAAGGAATGCACTTCACCTTTAACAGCCTCTTGCTATCAGGTCACTCTCTTTTGGGGGGCAGGGTGAGCTAGAAAATATGCTCCTTCAGTGTTTCTTTCAAGACAGCATGTGTTCCACTTGTATTGATCTGCCAGAGGCTATCATTACCAACAACTCAGGCAAACATCTTTAGCCAATTATTAACCTGTGATAGAAAGATAGCATTTTCTCTCCTTCTTGGTATCCTTTATTTATTCTTTATACTTTCCAGGGAAATATCTGAGAGTTCATGTTTTTCATCTCATAATTTGGTCAGGAGGATAGGTTAAGAGTCTGAGATTGCTGCTCCAAATCCCAGCACTTGGTTAAGTGTGATTTAAGTGGCAATTAAAGTGTTATGATAGGCTTCAGTAGACAATGAGCTTCTGTCTCTCATTTAGCACACCCACCCATTGCCTAATTTCAGAAAGGGCCTGATGGATGGTTTCAAGGACCATTCAAGGAATATTTGAGAGGTACCTACTCTGTTTCATAGATTGCCACTGGTTTAGTAACCACTACATTTCCAGCTTGTTTGGGTACGTTAGTCTCCAAGTGACCTTCTTTGCAGGAAAAAGCAAACCATAATGACACATAGCTAAGCCACCTGCAGTCTTCAGGAACTCTCAGGGGGTCAGGAAATGCCACCAGTGCAAGCAGAAACCCCACACTCACTGTCAGGGCACCTCAGAAACCCAGGGCTTGCTGTCTTCAGGGAGGAATTGGCTACTTCTGCTCCAGTGCACACTGAAAATGAGAAGAGCTGAAGTTTCATATAAAACAATGATTGACGAATTAGCCTAATGGACATGCACTGTTCTGATTTGAGCTATTTTGTTAGAGAAAATTTTCTAACAGAGGAAAAAATGCTTTGACAAAAAAACCCTGAAGATAAAGAAAAGTAACACACCATTCAAGAAAACTTTAATGGAGTGTTTCAGTTATTCTCTCCAAACAACGTTTCACTGAAATCAACACACTGCTGCAAAAGTGTTTGTTTTTTATCAACTCACATTTTTGCTTCTAAAAATTTCCAGCCAGAACTTTTCTACTCATGTATCAGTATTGCAGAAGGAATATTTGTAACTGTGGTTTGAATTTATGTGAGATGCTTTTAGTCTGACTCTTCAACCCACTTAGATCAAGGCAGGCTCTTTTATAATTTGAAACATTCCACAGTGTTTATCTCTGGGTTGATGAAATGGATTAGAAGGTCAGTTTTAAATTATTGCTTCATGAGTTATGTTGCTCCTATAAATTGCTGTATTTTCTCAAAATAGGTTAATTGTTTCTTGTCACCTCCCACATAATATTAAATTATGTGCAGCTGGTTATGTACAAAAATATGGAGTTTGCTTTTTCCTTGGGGTTTTAAAGAAGTTTATATAGTGAATCCAGAAAATATGGCAGAGATATAGCCTTCACCAATATCACTTTTCTCAGCAGACTCCCTAACATTTGAGTCTGAATATGGAGTCATAACAAAACATGCTAGCTTTGCTATTTAGAATATATATATATGCATCTATACTGAATGCTAACAGAAGATGGAGAGATAATGCAGAAGTCAAACCGTGCCCAGCATTGGTGATTATCAGTCTGAGACCTGCTTCGTCATAAAAAAAAAATATGTTTCCTATTCCTGTATGCCAGTTATAATTTAGTGAGTTAAGTGACTTGGAACCTGCCATGATCTTTGGAGGCTGCAGTTCCAGAGACACATCTAACCCATCATTACAGCACCTCTGAACCACCAGAGCAGGTCTAGAATCTGCCCCAATATGTTTCAGCATGAACTAAATGTAAAGCTGCCAGATACAATCATTCATCCTGCTTCTTCTTTCCGTGGACCAACACATGGAAACTGTCTTGTAGCAGCCTTTACTTCTCTTAAATTATAAGCATCTGTTCCTGATCAGTTTTGAGAAGTACCTATCATTTTTAATCATTACCTGGGACTGATAATAACAGAATACTTGTTGGTAACTGCATTCTGTCCTCTGATTTTAGGGTTATTATTCTTCATTGTTTCTTTTTTTGTTTGTTTGGGGTTCGCAGTGCGGGATGATTAGTTTATTTTCTTCTTTGTGTTTTGTTTTGTTTTGTTGGTGGGCTTGGTTCTTTTTTTTTTTCTTGGACTTTTTTCGTTTGTTTTGGGGTTTTTGTTTTGTTTTGTTTGTGTCTCCCTGGAATTGTCCATGAGAAAAATTATCTGGGAACCAACCTTGCTGATTGGTTATAAAGCACCAATAAACCTGAACATCATTTTTTTGTCTACGCTGAAAAGGTTTTGCTATGTAATAGCCCAGTGCCATTACAAATTCAAACCCTATATATATATTGTTCATTGCCCTTTGTGTCATCAGGAAATTAAAGTTTGCAGCTGGCCTCTTCATCTTAGTTAATCATGCAAACATGAAATCCTTAAAGGTCCACGCAGTGGTCCCTGCAGGGGCCCCACTCAACACTTCTCTGCAGCGTGACATTGTTTTTCAGCTGTGTTTTTATCTTCTCCTCTCTTCTGTTCTGAGCTCCTGCTGCTTTTAGCTTCAGTAGCAGACTGCCATGTGGCACTTTATCATGGGCTGTCCAGAGCACTGCAGTAGCCATGCCCCTTCACCACGCACCACAACCTGCTTGCAAGTTTAGGAGCTTAGAGATGAAGCCTGTCCTGCTCTTACTACCCTGTTTTCCTGCCTTCAGCCCTGCCCTGGTGACAAATGGAGAAAACCTTGGAGTATGTCTTGTACTGTGTCTTATACAGGGTTGCAGGATGATGGCTTGAGGGCTTAGCTTTCTCCTGCCTGTATTTTATGCTCTGGTTGATTGTTTTCTAAGAACTCACTTAAATTATGACAATAAATCAAAGATTTCCTTCCAGATGTCTTTTAACATCTAGCATCATTTCCTCCAGGTCCTGGATATGTCCTAGATTTTGGCTTCCTTAGGTAATTTCCTCCACTGGCCTTAGTGACCCTGACACAAGTTGACCTGTAGTTAACTTAGTCCCCCTTTTTAAGATTCAGTTTGAAGAAGTCAGTCAATACCTCATTTAAAGAGGGTGGGGGGAGGTGGGAGTGAAGGAAAGCCTTCACTACCTTCTTCATTTTCATTTCCTGTGCCATTGTATTCTAACTTTCTCCCTGACTGATTTCCACTGTCTTGCAGATGACAAGAAAAATCTCTTCATATTTGTTCTCCTACTTTTTTTTTCTTTGCTGTAACCTCTTTAAAAATTTTTATTAGCTTTTCCTTACCTCTTGATACATAACATACATGTGAAACACTTAAAGGGCTTTTATTTTTACCAGATTGTTCCAGGATTGTTAATATTTTTCTCTTTACCATTGAGAAAGCCATTTTGTCATTTTAAAGATCACAGCTACTTTTATAGAGCTCTAATCTTTTGGGCCCTAATCCAACAAATCTTTTAAGCATGTGCTTAACTTCAGACATGTGAGCAGTTGTATTGAACTCAATGGAGCTAGTCAGGTGCTTAAAGTTAAGCAGATGATGAAGTGCTTTGTTCGGCTGGCCTTGCAGAGCGCTCTCCCCCAGGAGCCCCTTTGCCAGCAGCCCGCGCACAGCTACCCGCGGGCGGCTGTTCTGCCTGCGCTCGGGAGACAGGCACTGCAGAGCGGAGGGGAGGATCCCAGCACACGGCTTTGGGTCCTCCCAAAGCTTTCAGGGGAGAATCTTTTCAGTTGTTGATTTTAATATAATGCATGCCTTTGCACGTGGTGCCTTTTGACCCCGAGGTGTCTGCGATTTAAGTGATCCAGGCGTGGGCCAAGGAAGAGGGTAGCCAAGCCAGATGAAACAAGAAAGGTGATAAAAAGACAGCCCTACGGGTCTGATTGCACAAGGATGTGCAGCTTCTCCATTGTCTTCCCTTGCTGATTTCAGAGAGACCTGTGTGTGCTCAGTCCTTACCTGGAGTATTCAGCACTTTGGAGGGTCAGAACCTGGTCTGCTTTACATACGTATTTATTTAGCCTCCCTCTTTCAGCCACCTATATTCTTGGCATTGCTGCTCAGAGGTGGGAAGATGACCACTCTCACCAGGTGCTCTGTGTGTCACTGCCTGCCCCAGCTTCTGCCCAGTACATGCAGAGTGAAAAGTCACTTTTCCAGCTGCTTGAGAGAAAGGGAACAAAATAGGAGCTGAGTCTCCTTTGTCCCAAGGCACTGGTATGGCAGCACTACCCCATCACAAATTTCTCCTGGCTGCTTCCACCTGCCTGAGAACTGAACTGTTCTGCAGCCACTTTGTGGCACCAAAGGACATGCACTGACCAGGGAGGTTAGGTTGCTAGTAGCAGCTTGGTGCTCGGAAGTTAACCCGAGCAAGGGACTGCATTCAAGCAGCTGGGAAAGGCTTCTCTGGACAGATGTGAACCTCTTAAAATGAATGTTTGTAAAACTGCACATGGTAGGCTCCTATATCAGCTAAACTATGTGGCTCTAGTCATGTTGGCTTGGGGGATGTGAATAGCTGGCTAGTAGTTTTGTGTGCTCTGTCAAACCAGTTAAATCTTAGGACACTGCTTTCTTTGAGGCCTGGACAGATGAAGAAAACATAATCCCTAAATAAATGGGATAGGCCTGATATAAATTATCAGGTGTTTCATGGGACAAGCAGTTTTGGAGTTTCTCACAGATACAGATTTGAAAGTTCTTCATACAAAGGATGTTTCATGTCATGCCTCATTCCTACCTCTCTTGAGGCTTCTCTGTCTGTCAGACTGTACATAGAAAATGTGTCCTTTTAAGTTAAAGGAAGAATTCCCTCAGCTGGCAGCAGTCATAAAATCCCTTATTCATACTGGGGTGGCAGCCAGGACGAAGGCCCAGTCACACAGGTCCTGTACAATCATTTCCCTTCAATCACTGTAGGAAAAGCTCTTAACAATTTCTATCCTCTTTTGGAGGGTGGCTGCTAGGAATAGGGAAAGGCTTGGTAATACCACTTTAAAATAATTTCTACTGACCTCAGACTGAAGTAGCCACTAAAGCAGGAATGGGAACAGGATGAAGCCCATGGCGACAGCAGCAATTTCAGCGTTATTCCGGGAAAGATAACGTGTCACTCTCCTGCATTGCTAGGCTGGCATCTCTTCTTGTCGTGTGACCCTAATTAATTTATGTAGTATGCGTCATGGGGGAAGACAAGATCCAGACTGAAGCCTTTGTAATGGGATTTTACCCTGTGCCAGACAGAAGTAATTAACTATATCTATCTTTTTCAGTTTCAGTTGCTCTTCCCTAAAAGATTTATATTAGGAAGGTGAAATCATACACAGTCACACCTTGTCCATACAAGCTTTTCCTATCTCCTCTGACAGAATTAAATGTTGTACTTTTTCTCTAGCAAACAGTATTATCTCTGTGACGAGCAGCAAACTAAAAGTCACTCTGAGCACGCTCCTTCTTTATGACATTATCACTGCTCTGATGACCAGATAGCCTCTGACATCCTGTATCCACTTGCATCTCCTCTATCCATATTTACTTCAATTTCTCCAGGTATATGCTGTTGAATGCACAGTGGGTAGGGAGGTAGTTATACATAGGATATGTGTACAGACAGCGCCAAGCTCATCAGAAAAGAGCAGAGGAGTAGAGGGAGAACACAGCTTTTAAGCTAATGAAAGGAGAATACAGCTTCACACAAACCACAGCAGAGCTGTGAAAATCCTTGTTTTTAAAGGTCTACGAGGACTAAAACCAAAATAAAAAGGGTTGTCTTTTTAGCTCCTGAGTTTGGGAGACTGGGAAATGGAGATACTTCCTCAACCCATGGAAGACTCTGGGCTGTGTCTGATACTGTCAGGGTAGAATTCAAAGGCAGTTTCTTTCTTCTGGCCAAAGAGAATTATCACCTTGGTACCATTTTTCTGGGGATAACTTCTCTTCCACTCTTCTCCTAACCCTCCAGCTCAACACAATCCTCTCCCAGCCCTTCTTCATGCAGCCATCAGGCCCACTAGCAAGCTGCTATGGAAGGAAGCTCACGTGCTTCAACACTGGATTGAGAAGTTTGCATGAGCAGTTAAGCTAGCTGGGCTGGAGCAGAAATCAGCAGGCAGCTGGGGGTGGGCTGGGGGCAGCCAGTGCTGCAGTCAGCATGGCTCTAAGTGTTTGGATACGTCCCCAGAGGAGATGGTGGTCCAGCAGCAGCATCACCTGAAGTAAAGAGTTCTGCAGGAGGCATGTGGGGCAAAAACTGCATCACTAAGCAGCCTCCCCATCCCTGGGGGCTGCATCCAGCCCTGCTGCCAGTACTGCTCCTGTTGACAGTGCTGAGAGCTGTGTCTGCCATTCCCCAAGTGCAAAATGTGCAGGAAATTTAACCTATTATACCGAAATTGTGGTCATTCTCCACACCCCTGACACCTGTATTTTGTTTCTAATGACTAGTTTGTCCTCTCTCTAGCTGGGATAAACTACAGAAAACCTCTCTCAGAGGCAACACTTCTCTCTATTCTGCCTGACTTCTGTCTGTCTCAAGTGGTCCTATACCACAAATAAAGACTACACTACTAATTTTAGACTGTCTCACAATCACTAATATACCTCTTTAAAACCTACAACCGTTCTTTTTTCTTACACATCCACAATAGGATCTTACTGTAGCATTCCAGACTGCCCCTATCTCATTTAAGCCTTATATGTCTTAACTTTTGTCCTTGGCATCCAGACAATTCTTCTATTCTCAGGATGCTTTCTGCTGAACTTCCTGTCTATAAAAATGCGCTCAGGGAGTCTATCACTCTTCCAGCCTATTCCTTCCCCTTCCCAGAGCTTCCCCTTCTCTTACCATACCAAGCAATTATTCTTATTAATTATTCCAGCTAACAGTAATTATCAGCAGCATGCACCCCCAGCTACATTAATAACAGCGATCTCTAGGACACTGAGGAATTGGCTGAAAAGATTCACTTTGCTGCTTGGATTGCAGAGGAAGACAAATTCCTTTTCTTCCCTGTGTGTCTACTTTTTTATTATTATTATTTTCTTTATTTTTGGGGGGGGGAGGTTCTTACCACTTTCTTATTTTAAAATGGGCAACAAGAGGTCAGATGAAGAAACAAGGACTTACTTAATAGGCTTTATTGTCTAAGAAGAGTCAGGAATAGAGAAGGAATTGTTAGCCTGTGGATTTTCTACACAGTTTCTAAGCAGTGCCATTAATTGATTTCATTTTTTTAGCTCTGATATTTATGGGCCAAATACTGAAATTTCTGCTTGGCCTCCAATAATCTGGGGTCTGCCTCAGGGTTAGAACTTTGAATTGTTTTCATCCGTTCCACAGTCACGGCTACCATTCAGCAGCAAATGGAATAAAATTTGGCCATGTTTCATCATCTGTAATATGTCAATATTTTTCATTTCACTGCTGAAAAGCATTGAAGATTTTAAAAGTGATGTCTCTTTGTGCAAAAGAAGAACAAACAAAAAAAATAGGCAAAATATATCTTACACAGAAATCAAAAAATAAAACCCTTCTGTAAAATGAGAGTTAAAAAATGTTTTCCCTCAAAATTGCTTACCATTTGCCTAAGCTGCAAAGTTTTTAATGACATTCTAGTGAAAATAGAGAGCTCTGGCTAAATTCCTTCAAACCCAATAAAGCAGATGACTGGGAACTATAATGGAATTGATGCTGTCAAGTGCATTTGCTTTTTTAATGCTAACATGTTTTTGGTTATTAAGAAACAAAAAAAACCTAGTAGTATATGATCAACATAGCTTTTGACAGGGGCATTGGAACCCATCTGGCTTATGGAGCCCCCACTTTTTTTTATTAGCTTGAGATTATAAAGTTGTAACACTGTAGTTTAGCTTCTGGCTTCTGCAATTGTAAATTGGCAAAGGGCTCACAATAAGGTGTGAGTTTCTGAAAACTAAAACACTCCACTGACCCTGTGCATACTACACAGGCCTGCAGCAGATGTACTGGATGGAGGAAATACAGTAGCACTGTTGAAATGTTACTGATTGGTTCCAACTGAGTAGCTCTAGATATAAACCAGCTTTCAAAAACAACAGATGAGATAAAAATGTCAGAAAAAGGCGTTAAAAGATGATGCCATATATTATTTAATGAAGTCACACAAGTCAAAAGTAAGCACCCTCCAGCAGTAATGGATGCACTCCATGAGCATTAGCTCCACAGTTGTCAATATCTGTGATGATGAAAAAAACCCTCTCAATCTTTACAGATTTCTTTAATTTAAATAAGCCTTTTAACATAGAGAGGATTTGTTCTCTCAGTGTGCTTCATTAGTGTAGCTTACCACCACAAAACCTGGTTGTATTGAGAAAGATTGCCCCATTATCAAATAATTAGTACTGCTTTAGCAGGTGCATACACTTACCTTTGTAATTAAATCCTTGTTAAAACACCAAAATCCAGAGAATTTAAATGGTTACCTGATCCCAGAGGAAGTAGCCCAGAAAGTTACTCTATAAGGTAGATGTCATTTGGGAGCAAAGATACTGAGCAGAGCGTCTTTTCCTCATGGGATGTTGATGAAGCACATCTGCACACATCATGCAGTGCTATAAAAATTGCAATGACAATACTAGACAAACACCTACTGAACAAGAAGCCAGAGAAACCAAGCAAAAGCCTGCACAGGATCATATGCTCTGTAATGGAGCTCTCACAGCTTCGTTAGTTTTAGAGTTACAAGCAAAATTAAAGATGATTATACCAGTTTTTATTAATTCTTTGAAATATTTGCTAGTTTACTACAGTCTACAATGTGACTTATTCTTGAATTTAGAATCTGACCACAGAGGAACAACAACGGGTACATGGCTACACACACAGCTATTTTTGAAGCGCTCAGAATCCTAATAAAATCTGAAAGAAAATAATTAAAGTTGCAGTAATCTCAAACAGTCATAAAAACCCCCCACATTTCTAATATCTTATAGATACATTTATATATTCTTGTGTTGCATGTTCTCCACAATTACAGATCAGTGAATGTCTATATTAATAAAATATGCCAGCCAGTGGATTAGACAGACTATTACAATAAATTATCTCCACTCAGTTGGCACTCTTATTGTCCTCACCAGAACTGATCAACCATAATTAGTTACTCGCCTACAGAGGGGTAGCAGTGCTTTTACTATAAAGAACACTGAGCAAGCTCCCATTGTCCTGGCTACTTGCATTCAGACTCCTAGTATGGATCAGAAACTCCAACCAAACTCTGGTTTCCAAAAGCCAGAGAGGAAATGAACAGATTGGAATAGATTTGTTATCCCCCTCTCAGAAGAACTCTGCTGACCGAAACAGTGGGGGCCAACATGAAAAATCATTTACAAGATCTGTGCATACTCATTGACTTCAATCTGTGTTCAAAGTTGTAGATTCAGTGCTGACAAAAGTACTCTTATATTTTAGATGTGAAACAGCTATAGAACAGCCAGTTTCTGGAACAAAGTTCTTAGATAAATGGAGTTAGTCCTGGAAATCAATTTAGACAAAGCTGCAGCAGTGCTGGTATTGGAATTCACCAACTCGCTACATAATTTGAATAAATGGGAAAAGAGATGACTCCTGAGAGTAGCACTGGCAGCCAAAAGAATTATACTGATGGACTGGAAAAGCAAAGTCATGCCATGTATTGATTTATGGACTATTGCCCTTCTGGATATAGCTAAATGTGAAAGAACTCCCTTTATTCATACTAATAAAATGGACATAAATGCTCTCAGACAAAAACTGCTGTTGGAGTTTTATTGTGAATAGCTGGCATGTGGGATGGTCTTCTTTCACTTGCCCATCACACATGCTCTGTGGGCTGGTGAAGTTTGAGACACACAGAAAACAACAGGGACTTTTTCTAGAGTTGCTTCATTTGATTGTTTGGGTCCTTTTTTCCACTCAAAATGTTTTCCTTTCTCTTTCTTTGTTTTTGGGTTTTTTTCTTTCTTCTAAAACCTCTTGGTGTAATTAGAACTTAAGGTAGTCTATTATCACTTAATAGATGTAGTTCTATGATGGTCAAGTTTCACTGTTTTGGAGACAAGTGCTTTTTTTCTGGCTTAGAAATTCTAGACAATGCTAAAGGAGCATGAACATAGCACATTACTAATCCTGCCCCCTCTGTGACAGGGTTATGACTGTGGTCTCCCTGTCCTACCTGCCAAAGCTGGGTTGATACGTCACACTCAATATGAGAAGACCCCTACAAACCAGCTCACTCCCTCAGCCAAACCAGTGCTATCCCTCAGGCCTCGTTTATCTTTAGAGGACTCTCTGAAGATTTCCTGCTCTCTGCAAGTTCGTCTCCATCAAGATAAGTAATATGGGGAGCCCTACTGCATCCTGGCTGCTGCCAGAATTTTTAATGCTGTATTGATTAAACTGCTATGAGTGGGATGAAATTATGTGGTATTAGTTGTGCTGGCAACTGGTTTACCTCTGGGATCCTCATGTTGCTAGTGCTGGTGGAGCTAAGCCAGAATTAGGAACACTGGGAAATTAAAAGAAAAAAAAATTAAGCTGTTGGGTAGACGTGACCTTGGTAGGTGAAACCTAATGTCACAAGATGAATAGACCTTTTGGAGTCTGAGACACCGCTGTGTGCAGTGAGAGGCGCTGGCCTATCTTCCCAGCAGAAAGGAAGGAGCCCTGCCTAGGAAGCCCTGAGTCAGAGCTGCACCAAGCACAGCTGAGAGTCAAGAAGAAAACCAAGCTGTTTCCTGCAGCTTTTGAAGAACCAGTGAAATAAAATGAGAGAATGAGGTCGATTCTGGGATGTGCAGGTAAGTACCTTTGTCCTCTTGTTATGCCTCTTCCTGAAAGTTCCCCTCATCTGCTGTGAGAGGCAATGGCTCCTTCCCCACCCCTTGCCACTGCGCAGTGGGATTCCTGCACCCAAGGGACTGAGGGAAAATGAGTCAACCTGCTCCTGCAGGCTGCCTCCAGACCTAGCAAAAGGACTCTGGAGCAGCTCTGCGCTGCAGAAAAAAAACCCAGTCCCTGGAAAAAGAAGCAAACGCACTGATCTTGCTGTGACTGTGATGATGAGACCACCTATGAAGTGCTTAGGCATTCCTGAGGTGCTTATAGAACTCAGTGTAGTCCATAAATGGTTGCTCATTCACTTACTCCTGAAATGGTTTTGTGTTCACTTTACATACAGAGCTATCACTGCTATCCCGATGAACCTGAAAAGAGTTGCTACTGCCATGGTGGACTTGGTAGTGATATAAAGACACATGGCCATCATGGCCATCCAGGATTGCTGGACAACACAGCCTTCCACCCTCTCTGAGGTAAAATGGGGCCAGTCTGCTTCAGACACTGACCCCAGGGCTTAAATAGAAGCACTCTTTCTGAGGAGGGCTTCCCCAGGGCTCTCTGCAAAATGCAGGTGACAATTATCACTGTGTTCCAGACTAATTAATCTCACTAATGATATGACTTACAACGTGACTGCTTCCAAGGCTACAATACTTGACCTGTGTGAAGACAGAAGGAATATAGCAAGTTTGTTAAAATTAAATTGAGCATAAATTAACAATGCAATTTGTAAATATTGGACAAAGTTTAAGCTTCAGCCACACTGAAGAGAGAAAGGCTTTGCGCTTTTATAAGCAGAAAAGAAAATTGAGAGGATTGGATGATACCAAATACTTCCTAGATTATTACTTATTCTATTGCAACATAGTTTCAAAATTTCAAGAAAAATGCACCAACTGTGCTTTATACATCACAAAAAGGGGGAAAGTCCAACATTTTTAATTTCTGTGTTGACAAAACCCACCTCCAAAATATCTGGGACTAGATGGTTCCAGAATTTAGTGTGATATTGCAAAACCTGTCACGTCCAAGTCATTGGCTGAAGTCGAGCCTGAATGGCTAATGAAATAACTGGAAATTATTGTCAGCTGAGAGGTTTTCAGTGGCCTGTGACAACTGCAGTCAGTGATGTAGAATGGTGGCTGCCATTTTAAGTATACGCCCTGCACTCAGGGTAGAACACCAAAAAAGCAAACCACCACAAACAAATTAACAAACAAACCCTCCACCATTAAAAATTCATTTTGGCTGTAGGACAGATGGGTTGGAGCAGATGAAAGATGGAGATGGGGTCAGAGAATTGGAGTTAACATCTTCCTTTCATCAAATGTGCCACAGCGTTGTAACAAGCACCTCAAGAAATCAGAAGCAGGGCATGCTTTGACAGAGTGGCTCACAAGGCATTGCAAGGAGTGTTTACCTTATGAATCTTGTAGTGGTTTAGGTCTGTCTAAGTTGTTTCCCAGGTAGAGGCTGGCCCAGCCCACTCCTGGTGCTTTGCTCATAATCTGAACTGATGGCACTAAGGCTGAAGAGTTTCAGTGGGGGTGATTGCAGAAAGTTTCCATCAATCAGCCCTGATGCCCAAGTAAGGAATAAATATGCTGTCATTTCATGTCTTGTTCTTATATTGGAGGTAAATACAAGAACTTATCCTTAACATGTCTGAATATGTCTTATTTTCATGACACTGTGCCTGTGTGGGACTTAACAATGATGGAGCAGAATCATTATGGTGTCATTGATTCCTTACAGTGTAAGAGCTTTTGGAAGTCAGATTACTTGCAGAGTTATATGCTCAGGGTAATCATCTCTGCCACTTCCTGCATCACAGCAGTGTTTTGAGATCTTGTTTAAAAATCTCTTCTCCTTCAAACCTTCTGCAAACAAAACCGTGTTTTCCCCTCCTGTTTGGGTATGGTTCACAGGCTGACCCCACTACAGCCTTTTGCCACAGACAACAAAAACACCCCTGAAGTGTGAAGCTGCAAATCCAGGGGGAATCCCCTTCCCTGGACTACTCATCTTCTTCAGAATGAGCTTTGCTGAGCTCTTATTCAGCAGATGGTGTGGAGAGATAGCCTCCAAAACCACAGAGACAAATATTTGATTTGGATGAGTACATTAAAGATTACTCACTTCTCCCCTCAAATTATCTGTGTTTTGCAGAAAGAACAAAGAAGATCATCCCCTCTCTAACAAAAGTGATTTCCAGCCGTTGTGGCTGAATTTTGAGGGTATAGTTCAAGCTGGTAGAGACTAAGCTCAGTGCCTCTGGAAGGCAAGATACCAGTCAACTGGTATTTGCCAGGAGAGAGCAGAAATGAGAGTGGATGCTGCGAGTGGAGCAGGGTGTCAACTCTGCCTTCCCTCCCTGGGCAGCACTGTCCCTTGCTCTGGTTCTTTAAATGGTTGCGGTGCATGCTGAGGAGGGCTGGCGATGCAGGGCCGACCATCTGGGGAAAAGTCTCAGGGCGGCCCATCACCTACTCTGGGCACTCTGTGCATGTGCATACACATCTGTGTGCCTTCAGACTGTCCTGTCTTAAAGATTTATCTCAGTGCTGACAGCTCACAAATGTACTTGTCTGTTTTCCCCGTGGGTCTTTGTACCTGTCTTTCTGGTAAATTATGGTCATTAAATTAAACATATTGATAAAAGCCAGTTATTCTAGGTTTTCTTCTTGCCTCTGCCTCCCTCTTTCTGCTGCCCCCTACTACTGGTCATGCCATAACAAGACCGTTTCCAAAACCTCTCTTTTATTTCTGCTAGGCTTCAAGCTTCTCAAAAACACTTTCTGTCACTTTCTCCAGAAATTATGTTACTTTCTTTATGATAATGTCCTTTTCAATAACCACATCTCTCCAATCTGCCACTCCTTGCTTTGTTTCCTCTCTGCAGTCTGTATGCAGTTCATCTCCTTCAAAACATATTCACCAATATTGCCTTGTTTAGCCCTCTTTTAAACTATGTTACACTTCTCCATGGTACCTGTGAGTGCAAGAAATTCCAGTTTTTCATGCCTGCCTTCCTCCATGCAGGACTACACTCTTTATTTCCTTTCTTAATGCCTCCTTCTGTGTATTTTGCAGCCCTGCAATATTGTTTCTTCATTCCTATGCTTCTTCTCATGCTGCTGGTCAATGCAGAGAATGCATGTTCCATGTGCAAACTATAACCTGTATCCTCACATTGGTTTTTGTTTTTTAAGGTTTACAAAACTCACTGATACCAATTCACACTTGGTCTCAACATCATAAGGAAGGAATGAAAGAAAACGTCATATTAGTCTTTCATGTAGAATGCTCCGAATTCATGTGCTATTACTGATCTTTCAAACTTCCTTGGGATAGAAGCTACCTTTTTTTTTACCATCTAGTGTTCCACAGAAGCTGCTAGGAAGAAATAATAGATGGCAAAAATTATGATATTTATCTTTCCACTAGTGATGCTCTCACCCCTTCTACACATGGCATTGAATATACTACAGGCACCACTACTCCAATTGTATTTAATGTAAGGAATGCTTTGCTCCCAAATGTAGGACTCATGAACATTAAGCTGCAAGTGCAACTGCTAATAAAAAACCCGTGAATATTAATCTAGTATTCCCTTTGTAATCAGAAGATTTCATCACTGCCCCATTTGCTTTATAATCATGACAAGCAGCAGCATGTATTCAAGGCAAAAATGAAGCAGGTTTTTTTAACAGTCTGTGCTTTATCACTACTTCATTGATTTTTCAGTGTTTTAGCAGATACAGCACAACTGGATTAACTAGGTAGGGAACCTTTCACTCTTAGGTCGTCAGTTCACATCTGAGACAGGTTGGTACTGACCGGAGGTCACTTTAGCATTATAATTTTAATAAAGAGCAAGCAAGAGAGGCCTTCAACAGGCATAAAACAATGTTTTCACTTCCTTAAGCTGCCCACAGCATACACAACTAGACCAACTTTGTTGCCTGCCAAAGTCAAACTGATAGAGAGTTAGACGGTCATCTAGTTGCCAGATGTCTGGCTGTGTAACTTTCTGGCACGAAGCATTATATAGAGACAGATCTATGGATTGGATCAATTAGCATTACACTTACCATCTGACAACTGTTTGGTCGCCTTCGCCCAGTTCCTAGAGGACAGGTG
>VYZP01030572.1:0-10442 GCA_013400635.1 Hypocryptadius cinnamomeus | reverse complement strand
CACCCTGCTATTAGTGTTTGAGACAAACACATTAGCCCCTTGTCTCTAGATTTCTGCAGTTCTGGTGCATGGTTACTCCATGCTCCTCCAAATATCCCAGTTTATTTTCTTAGAGAGGCTCTTTCATGCAAACTGAGTGGTGAAAGGAGGTTTCTGCTTTTGGAAACTCATCGGTGCTTACAGCTGTAGTTACAGCGCATCCTGAGCTGTTGCCTTTTGATTGAGGCTTAAGGATATGTGACTCAATGTCACAGTTTCAAGTGACATTATGTTTGCACTGAGTTCATTGGTTTTGTTTGATTTTGTAACTGATGTCTCTTGTTGAGAGACTTGCGTACCTGCTAAATCTCTATAAAGCAGCATGATGTGAAATATCAAGATAGCCTTATGTATTCTTCCCCTCATGCACACACTTGCTGTGTTATTGCCTCTGGATGTTTGAGGTTGGATGAGTTCCTTCTGCATGGGTTGGAAGTCTGCAAACAGTTCAAATGGTAATGACTGCCTACCACTGGATTTTATTCTTTTAGGCATTTCAACAGACGCAGCCAAACAGGTGTCAGGAAATGATGCAAGAGTAATCCCTTTTTGTTTATTGTTTTTGTGATGATTATAAGGCTAGCTATTTCTTTGATAATTTTCCTACTGTGAATGCTTTGCCTGCAGACTCTTGACCTTAAGTCTTTATCTGTCAGAGACACAATCACCTGACTGTCTCTTTGTCAGATCCAGCTCTGCACTGTTGTGTTCTCTGGATGAATTCTGCTTATCCTAGCAGAACTATTGCAGATCTGTTTGGGAGTTTGTGTACAGTGCCTCTGAAATAACTTTCTGAAGATCACAGTTTTGCAGTAGGAGCAAAGTGGTGTGGGAAAGGAAAGAAGCATGCAGCCATGGCAATTTGACTTTCTCTTCTAAGAGCCCAACTTTCAGAATCTGGTTTAAGCACTGATGTCTTTCTTGATCTTTTTAATTGTCTTGAGTGGTTCTGCTCTGCATTTCTGAGGCTGGCTAAACTGATAGAATATTTTTTTCAACAGGGACCTTGAAAGATTTGTGGCTTTATTATTAATTTACCCCTTGCTATTTGCATGTCTTGGATGCCCTTCTATTGAAAATAGATGTGTAGATGTATGCAGTGTAGTGCATTGGAGCTCATTTGGTATGAATGCAGAAGCTGACACCAGTGACTCCCAAATGAGGAATAGGACAAGTGCTATGCAAAATTTGATCGTAGTGCAGTCCTGCTGTGGCAGTCCTGACTTCTATGGGAGTTCATTGTCCTGTTTCTTACCCCAAAACAAGGAACGTGCTTTTCTCCTGGGAAAAATTGATTTTAAATCTTTTCCAGAATCTAATTATTTATTTTATGGTGGCCTAATTCTGCTTTTATTGGAAAGAAATTAAATATAGTTCCATTTATAGGCAAATCCTTTGAATGAAGCTACTACCTGTGATCCTCACAACTTAAATTCTTTTCTAGATACTGAGAATTTGACAGATTATACTCTGCTTGACTTAGCTTCTTATCTGCTCTACATAACTTTGTGTTCTGTTAGATGATCTGTCTGACTACAGTTGACATTTAATCCCTCTGAAGATATGTTCTACTTCTGCCTTTGTTGGAGGCAAAATTAATCCTTCCCATCACTCCAGCCAACTAATTTTGTGTGTGTTCAGTCAAAAACACTGGATGCTTTCATTTGTTTTTAATTGTTCTATGTCAGTGAAGTTAGCATCAGAGATCTGTTATGCCTTATGTTGCAACTTTCTAAAAAACTCCTAAAGTTAGCAATGTAAAAATGTACTCTTTTCATCTTTGGTTAATTTTTGATGTATTTTTACTTGGAATTCTTCAGAACTGTGTGCAAGAGAAATCTGTGTGATACTTAATATTTTAATGTAGTCACTATAAAAGGAATAAAAATGAAACAACTTTGTAGACAGAGTGCTTTAAAATAAAAACAGGGTAAAGAGCAATGTTTTGTACACAGAAGAATGATCTCCTTTAAAAGAATATATGCAGTTTGGCTGTCTTGGAAGTCTTTCAAGTACTCTGAAATATTCAAGCTGTTTTTCGTACACATGTAAAGCTTTTCTTTTAATAAAACCAAAACTATGAAAGCCAAAAAGATACCCAATACAATACAATAAAATACTAGTTTGTTCTTATGTGGTAGTGATAGGGTTTACTAAAATTTGTCCCTTTTTCTTAAACAGAATGTTGACTTTGAAAGCTCAGGGAAGAAGCAGCAGGGAGAAGAAAGTAACACAGTGGTAAGTACACTATTTTTCTTTCCTCTGGACCAGCTGCCTAATGTGTTAAAATAGAAATCCTCTTATTTATTAATATTTTATTATAATTGTCTTCAAAGCAATTCAGTTTTATTCTGCATCACATCTCATGTTGCTTTGAAAGCTGTTTTTTTTATCTCTGAATATCTAAGGCCCAAGTAAATGATATTTATTTACATGTATTTTGTGCATATATAGAAAGGGAAATATATGAAAAAGAAAAACAATTCTGTTTTAAAGCTCAGTGTCCATTAAGTGTTTTGGCTTGAGAACTTTAGAATACTGAGTTTTGTAAATTTTCTTTTCAATTCTTAGAAATTATAAGCATATTTATTTGAAAAATTTGGATAAAAGGTATTTGAAAAAATGCTAGAAATTTTTGTTGAGCCTCCTACTGTTCTTTTTGGTTTGCTGCTCTAAAGCTTAGACATACATCACATCATATACTTTGTCTCTTACTGGTGTGTTGATATTTTTAGCTAGAGAGCATATATAAAAATGTGAGAAGTGTTAACAAGACAAAGTTTGATTTGCTTTCAAAGCTCTATGGAAAAGCAACACATATGCAGAATCGGCGTTTTTCTTTATTAGATGATGCCAATGCAGATGGTACTAACTTGCTTTTGCCTCATAGTGTAAGGGTTTGTAGAGGCAAGTATTTGCTATGAATAAAAAGAGTACCCAATAGAGTATTTAGTCATCAGAAGGTCTATATGAATTCCTATAGAGGAACTGTTACTGCCTAGTAACAGTTTATTGTTTTTGTGATGTTTTTTCCTGCCCCAGAAAAAAAACCCCAACATATGACAGCAGCTTCCATCTGCTCTGATTTTATTAATAGCACTGCTCAGATTGTGGAAATGCTAATAAATATTGACTCCTCAATTACTTTAATTTTGAGACTATAAAATCTTCTGCATATTTTATCTGGCATTTCTATAAACAGCATATGCTTAAGTAGAGAGAAGCATGTGCACATGCTTGTGTTTTCTAACCTTTTGTGTAGCCTACAATGCTGTAAGCTTTGTGTGCTTTGGCATTCTCCACTGAGCTAATAATCTGTGCTGTTGCTGCACTGCCTCAGCTGTGCTTGCTGCGCCATAAGGTTTATTGCTTCTTATGGGCAAATGACTAGCACGGCCTCTTGCCTTCACTTCCACTGTTCTCGTTCATCTCTTTTGACTGTGGTGGTATAAGTAGAGGAATTAAGACAGTATCTCTTCCTTTCTGCTGGAATAAATGTTGACTGTATGTGAAAAAACATTTTCTCATACAGTAGCAATCCCTCAAAAAACTAAACCTGAAGCATAAGCTGTTTATTATGGTTTTTTAGCTCTGCCAGAAGCTTGCTATCGTTTAGTCTGGTTGCTTTGTGTATTTAATTTTCATTGTTTTCTTTGTATAAAAAAATCAGGAATTTGTTTCCATGGATCTTTTTCACAGGAGCAGTGAAAGAAAATGAGGTTATTTGATGTAGAAATTAGTGAATTCGGAAAGCAAAGCAGTTCTGAAGTAGCTTAGTTCCAGTTGTACCAAATAGCAGTGATTACTAGGTATATAGTAGCTGTGATTATTTCGAGTGCATATTTAAGAAAAAGATGTGGCTAGTGGGGGATGGAGTGCACATCAATATCCTGTTGGGATAAATATTTCATATTTCTGGCTATGTATTAACTTAAAAATGAGAAAAATGAAATCCAAACTGTGTCAGTTCAATAATGTAAAGGAATTTTTTAGCCTGAATTCTGAAATCATCAGAATTGAAATACTGAAATATCAATGTCATGGCTTTTAAAGAAGCTTGGGTTGTTGCATATTCCATGAAGAATTGTGGGACTCCTGCAGTTTCCTTCAGACTTCAGTTTGCTGTTGTAAAAATCACTGCATTTATATGGTGCTTTTTTTTTTAATCTAAGGAAGAGAAGTGGATGAGATTCAAATGCAGTAGTTTTAAAAATCAATTTATTCCTCCCTCTTAAGGTTTTCTTAGTAACATGACAAATACACAGTAAAAGAATATGCAATCAAGTGCAACATCAGAAATGAAGCTGAGATCTAATGCTAATGTCAGCAGTGTTGTTAATGGTATCCAATTAGAAACCATTCTTTAGAGGAAGTGTTACACTGGCACTTGGAGAGATTTACTGTCCAGATGGAAGTTGTTTTCTAGGGCTGTCTCAGAAAAAGAGCAAAGGAAAATGTGTGAAAACATACTTGCAGCTACTGGGCTGCAATTGTGTTATGACAGTGTGTGTGTGTGTTGCTGTGTATTGTTAAGTAGTGTTATTATGAAAAGTCAATATAAATACTTAGAAAAAAAAAGTAACAAGTACAGTTGCTTGGTTATCTGAACGTTTTGAATTTTAATTTTTTCCAGTAAACTTAATCTGTAATTTTTCTCTCTCCCTTTTTTTGTGAGGATATTGCTATGAAAGATCTTGCCTTAAATTCACAGAATCACAGAAGAGTTACAGTTACAAGGAACCCCTGGAGATCATCTCATCCAAGGCAGGGTCACCTAGAGCAGGTTAAAAAGGAACAGGTCTATCTGGGTTTTGAATGTCTTCAGAGAGGGAGACTTCCATCACCTCCTTGGGCAGCCTGTTCTGGTGCTCTGCCACCCTCAACATAAAGAATTTCTTCCTCATCTTGAGATGAAATTTCTTGTGTTTTAGTTTATTGCCATTACTTCTTGTCCAGTATCTGGGCACCACTGAAAAGAGTCTGGCATCATGCTCTTGGCATTCACTCACCTTTGAGATATTTATATGCATTGATGAGATCCCCTCTCAGCCTTCTCTTCTCTAGACTAAACAGGCCCAGCTCTCTCAGTTCTCCTCATTAAGAGAGATGCTCCAGACCCTTCATCATCTTTGTGCCCCTTTGCTGGACCCTCTCCAGGAGCTCCTTGTCTCTCTGGTACTGAGGAGCCCAGAACTGGACACAGCACTCCAGATGTGGCCTCACCAGGGCCCAGTAGAGGGGGAGGATCAGCTCCCTTGACCTGCTGGCCACGCTCTTCCCAGTGCAGCCCAGGATCCCACTGGGCCTCCTGGCCACGAGGGCACACTGCTGGCTCATTGTCACCTTGTGATCCACCAGGACTCCCAGGTCCTTCTCTGCAGAGCTGCTCTTTAGTGGGGCAGCCCCAGCCCGTGCTGGTACCTGGGGTTATTCCTCCCCAGCTTCAGGACCCTGCACTTGCCCTTGTTGAACCTCATTAGGGTTCTCTCTGTCCAACTCTCCAGCCCACCAAGGTCCAGCCCAAAGGCAGCAGAGCCTTCAGGTGTGTCAGCCACTCCCCAGTTTGGATCATCAACAAACCTGCTGAGGGTACCTTGGATCCCTTCATCCAGGCCAGTGATAAACAAGTGAGACTGGACCCAGTATTGATTCCTGAGGAACACCACTGACCACAGTCCTCCAACTGGATTCTGCTGCCCTGATCCTGACCCTCTGAGCTCTGCCCTTCAGCCAGTCCTTGGTCCACCCCACTGTCCATTCATCTAAACCACGGTTCCTGTGCTTACCTATGAGGATGTTATGGGAGACAGTGCCCAAAGCCTTGCTGAAGTGGAGGCAGACAACACCCACTGCTCTCCCCTCACCCACCCATCCTGCCCTGCCATCACAGGAGGCTGTCAGATCAGTCAAGAGTGATCTTCCCTTGGGGAATCCCTGCTGACTGCTCCTGATGACCTTCTTTTCTTCTGCATGCTTGGTGCTGACCTCCAGAATGTTCTGTTCCATCACCTTTCCAGGGATGGAGGTGAGGCTGATTGGCCGGTAGTTTCCAGGGTTCTTCATGCTGTTTCTGAACATGAGACTAACTTTGTCCTTTGTCCAGTCATTGGGCACCTCTCCATGGTCTACTAGCTTGCTCAGCACCTGTGTATACATCCCAACAAGGCCCATGGATTTATGAATGTTAAGCCTATCTAGTTAAAGCCTCAATTGCCAGGGGTAGGTCTTCCTTTCTCCAGCCTTCCTGTCCTTGCCCCAAGGTCTGGGATTCCTGAGGGCTGGCCCCAGCAGTTAACACTGAAGGAAAGAAGGCATTCAGTAATTCTGCCTTCTCTCTGTCTTCCTTCACTAGGACATCTATCTGATTCAGCAGTGACCCCAGATTTTACCTAGTATTCCTTTTGCTGATGATCTACTTGTAGAATCCCTGCTTGTTGTCTTTGATATTCTTTTGCAGACTCAGCTGGAAGTGGGTTTTAGCCTTCCTTGTCACCTCATTGCATTCTGTGACAATGTTCCTGTCATCCTCCCGTGTGGCTTGTCTGTTTTTCCACATTCCATAAATTTCGTTCTTCTATTTCTTCTTTTTGTTAGAATCTCCCTGCTCATCCATAAAGGGTTCCTGCCCCCTTTGCTTAATTTCTGGTTCATGGGAATGCACTGGTCTTGAGCTTGGAGGAATAATAAATAATGCTTGAATATTGACCAGCTTTCTTGGACCTCCTTCTTCTCTAGAGCCTTAACCCATGAGATTCTGCTAAGCATGTCTTTGAAGAGGCTGAAGTTAGCTCTCTGGAAGTTTAGGGTTCTAGTCTTGATTGCTGCTTTACCTCCTCTACACAGGATCTTGAGTTCCACCATCTCATGGTTGCTACAACCAAGGCGGCCCCCAACTTTCACATTCTCAGTCCTTCTTGGCTTGTTTGTACAAGGTCCAACAACACACCTTTCCTTGTTGGCTCTTCTACCACTTATGTCAAATAGTTACTGTCAATGGCCTGCAGGAACTTCTTGGACTGTGTGCCGAGTTGTGTTGTCTCTCTCCAAAAAATACTAGGGTGATTGAATTGCAGATCTGTACTCCCATATGCATCTGACTTACTGATGTCTTGGTCTAGGCTTACAAGAATATCAAGTACTACTGCATTTCAGTTAAAGCCTGCACTTGAAATAGAATATTTTATTACGTAGATTATTTGCTGGAGATTTTTTTTCTTCTCAGTTTAAAGATAATACTTTTGTTCTATTTTGACATAGTCATTCTAGTTTTGTCATTGTTAAGCTTTTGCCATGATAAGGCCAAGTACTGCTGAGTGCTTTCTTGCAGAAAATAAATAGAAATAATTATTCTAAAGAGTTCTTTTGATATGCTTGGGGTGGATTTTACTTGTCAAAATGAACTCCTGAGGTTTGTTTTAGTGTAGGCTGTTTAGAGTAACTTTTCAGCTAAAAAGTATCTGTTAGAACACATACCTGGTTAGAGATTCTTTAATTCCAGTAAAAGAGGAAAATGTTGTTGCTGAATAAAGAAGATGTTACTGATACAGGTAACAGCATTGCAACAGCAACAAGTAAGATTTTATACCATAGTTTGATGAGAAGCTTCACATTCTAATTGTGTAAAGGATTTCTGATTATTTTAAATCAAAACAAAATAGAAATGGTTGATTGAAATTTGTTTAGAATTTATTTATAGAATGCAAAGAAGAGATAATTTAAGCAAACGTCTCCAGAATTCGTACCTGACATTGCTTTTCTGGCAGTTAACTGAAATTATCTTGCTGCCTGGCCCTTGGAGAAGGGTGGATGGTTTCAGGTGGTTTGTTTTGGTTATTTTAATGTATAGAGGCACTGAGAACTTGCAAAATAGTTAACCCCAAGAAAAACTTTGAACTTGATACTTATTGTATTAGGAGTAGAGAATGGCTGGATTTAGTTACCTTCTGGTATGATGGATCAGTAAAAGAACCTGATTTCTGTGCTCTCTGTTCCCTTAGTTTTCTCAAAAAAATTTAGCAAACATCCTTAATATTTTTTCATTTAACAATTGGCCATTCACTATATTTACTAACATGGTCTTCCTCTTGTTGTTACCATTCACTATTGTTGTTTCAAGAGTAATGGCTTTTATTTCTCTTTCTCTGAATGCTGTCTGTGAGCAAGCACAGTTTGTTTTTTGATATTCCATTCCTGCATGAGGATGCAGTTGAGTGTTGTTTTTATGCCAGAACCGGGGAACCTCAGACTATAGCTTCATATTAAAACACTGTCCATTTTTTTTCCACCCACTTGTTCTTTCTGCAGAGTGCAGTACTTTGGTTTGTTTGTTTGTACTGGTAAGTTTGCCAGTCTCATTCAGTGAAACGTATGACATAACCAGTCCAGCTTGGGGATTTTTTTTTTTTTTTTTTTTTTTTTTTTTTTTTTTTTTTTTTTTTTTTTTTTTAAAAACACACACCCCCCCTTTGNTTTTTTTTTTTTTTTCTAGAAGAGACACAAAGAAATAGCTTGGATGAAAAGGGAGGAAGAAGTGAAAGTACCTGAAGTTGACATTTTCACCAAATGAGACTTCACCACCTCAACCAGAGAATGCCAGTGATCCTTAAAAAGGGAAAGCTTCTTCACATGTCTTTGCATGTTTCAGGTCCTTTTCAGTGGCCGTCAGGTTTGAGCCAACCTTTTGTTTCCCAAAGATGACAAGAAAAAGGATTGGAGAGAAACACACTTTCAAGCTAGGGTGTGCAAAATGGTGGTTGCAGTTTGTTATTTTAAGACTTCACCTTTCCTGCCCAAGAGGGCTGGATTGATCTCGGGGGAAGTCTGTACTAAGCCTTAGTGCCACCCGCTACCCACTTTTCCCCTCCCACCCCCATGATTTCCTGATGAGTAAAAGGTGCCAAATACTTTGGGTTTAAAGAGTGAATAATTCTGTGCTCTGTTTACTGTAAAAACCTAGGACTTTTTTGTTCCTTCTAGAAACAACTATGTTGTTGAGAATTAGTGCTGTTTCTAACTGGAAGACATTCATGTAAATTGTGCTGTTACTTTTCACAGTATAGCATCTCTCATTGAGAAACCACAAAGCCTGGGTTTTGTTGTCTTCTGTGGTGCTTGTTGCTGCTTTAGGCAGAGAAAAACCCTTGTGATGTTTTTCGTAATTCTTTGTTTCGACATGAAAATGTTGGGACTTCTGTCAATTGGTCAATTAAGCCTTTCTATATTTGTCAGGCAGCATGTTAGGTTATGTGCTCCACAACACCATCTTTCCTTTTTCTGTGTTTACATGTGCTCAGCTCCGTAATTCTGCACTAGCTTGTAGACAGTGAGGTGGACTGAAAAGGACTTTACTGTGTATTTTGTGTGCCTAGTTCCTCTAGCCTTTCTGTATAGACATCTGATACCTTGTTTCATTTTCAATTGTTGCTGATGTAACCTCCTTTTACAAGGCCTAGGAGGGGGAAGCAGCGTTTTCTTGACCGTGAGTGATCCCATCCTGTTACCATCAGACAGGAAATCTAATGGACTAATTTCAAGACAAATTAACATAGACTGAGGACAAAATTATTGTGATCGTAAGCTCTACTTGATGTTAAATTGAAAATGTCCCGTGGGGTTCTGGCAGGTCTCCAGATGCTGCCCGGTACCTGGGTGATGGGAGTATGCAGGGAATGATCAGAGTTAAAGGGAAGAGTGATGGTTCACTGAATCATCCTAGTCTCTTCTGTATAGAATTTAGAGTATACCCAAGCTTGCTGTTGATTTTGTTTTCTTTCATTGTCTTCAAACCAATGCTTTTCTTTTCAGCTTCACTTTACAGTAATTTACATGATTGAATTCTATTCAGCTTTACTGTTTCTAGATTGTATTGGTTGTAGGTGGCAAGGATTTTGTAGTTGGAGTATGATGTCTCACCTGAAAGGGGAAGGGAGAACCGAAGATTTGTAGATGCTGTTCAAAAGGAATAACTAAAATTAGAGAGTCCACAAAACCTTTTGAAGTTTTGTTAATTAAATATGGCGTGCAAGTTGGTATGTTAGTCCTACACCTCCTAATGTAAGTACACAGCAGTGGATTTTGGATAAAGGGGTAGGGTGAAAAGAAGGAGACAAAGAGAGAAACTAAAGATGGAGAGAGGGGGAAAGAGAGAGAGCCAGTCCTGGCTCCAGTATTGATCACAGCAAATGGGATGTCCAGGGGACACCCATGCACTTGGGCTTGGTTTTGGGTGCCTTTTTAATAGGCAAGCTTTCCCTGACCTGGAGAAAAGTTTTGGATTTTCTATGTTAATTAGTCATCATGTGCTGTCTGTTTTTCCAGGTCTTGGTGGAAATGGGTCAGAGGGCTTTAGGGGTCTTTGGTGGTCTTGTTCCCGCCATACAATCCGTGCCTGCTTCTCCACCTCA